>CALZFC010000108.1:775000-865000 GCA_945643635.1 Allodiplogaster sudhausi
TTTTTTCAATTGCACACGAACACCAAAAATACTATTTAACGTCTTTTTCTTTTGTTCGGAAAATCCTTTCACGACTTCTAATTGCCTCAATTTTTTCCCGATTCCCCCTCGTTCTATTGTCAAACCTCCTGAAAATCTTTGTGTAATCTTTGTGTCTTCCTGCTTTAGTACTTATGGGCGTTCTGGTAGGTATAGGCTTCTAATTTGAAATATTGCCATGATATTACTTCCAAATCCCTCACTTGCTAATGCCTCATTTCAAGAAATGAGTGAACTTACTCCGCTTAATGCAACTTTTATCCCATTCTCAAGTAGCATGATCAAAGAAAATGGCGGGAATTCAAAAATACTTTTCAGATGCATGCCTTTGACATCTGGTTTATCCTTTCATGCGTGTACCTGCCGGCGCTGCTTCTTCTCTACTTTGCCGAATTTCTTGTCATCTATCGCAACTGGAGGAGCGACTTTCGCAGTTCCTTCTACAAGCTTTTCGTTGTCGGCGGCTTCTTTGTCAGTCCGCAATCAATCAATAAACAATCCATATAGTCATAAAGAGAAAAAAAATGCCTATTTAGGACATTGTTGAATTTTCCTTGAGCTACATTTCATATCGAATTAAGCTTACTCCACTCGTGAACCACTCCGTGCTGGCCACTCACTCCTTTACGGTTCTCTGCACTAGGTAAGAGTATTGTCAAGTGCTCTGTTTTCCTTCGTGGGAGGGGGGGGGGGGGAGGGGGCAATGAAGGATTTTTGTGGTGGTCGCTTTGGTGAACCCCTTCTTTTCTACAGACTAACCCTGTACTTCCGGGGCGTTCAGAGTTGCATGGCAATGGCAGTTGCTGCAAATCGATATCTTGCTGTTGTTGAGGAGCCTGCTCGAGCTACGGTAACTCAATAGGTATTTGCTTATCTAGGCCCAAAAAGTGGTTATGTAATAAAATGATGTTATTCTTTCTTTTTACACTTTGACTGTTATCACGAGCGGTATGTAAGTCTCACTTTCTCTCTGCCCCTCTCATATAAAAATATACATTATATATATAAAGGTGTGTGTACAGCCTTTCTCTATTGCTCAACTTTTTTCAGCTGCAAAATCGCCTTGCCAATCTATCGATCGCCTTTTCACTTATTCTTCCCCTCGCAACGTCATGGCCTAACTTCATCGTCTCCATGCAATTTATTCCCGTGGCTGACGCGAACGATCCAAATTCTACATTCTATTTTTACATCTCGCAGTCGCCGATTCCTTTGGTTAGTGATTCCTTTATCGAGAATGAACTTAAATTTAATTCTAAATTCATTGAATTAAATGTTTTTTTAAACTACAATGGTAATTGCTTGCAGACAGTGAAGAACGCCTGTCTCTGCTCGCTGACGGTGCTGAACGTGGCCGTGAACGTGACGCTTTACGAGAGAACAGTGGTAGTGCTTCGTAGCCGCGGTAGCGACACGCAACGCGACACGCAACGCCTCGCGGACGCAGAACGCCGATTGGTCTACATCGGTTTTGGCCAATTTCTCGTTGATGTCATCTCTGTAGTCGACCAGGTAGGCAATTGGATCGCAGATGAAATGAGATCTTGTTCGTTTGTAGACATTCGAAACAAATTGTAATGCACGTGCACATTTTTTACTACTTGAATTTTTCTATTTTTGACCTTCTCAGTCAATGCGATAAAGAAATTCAATTTTGGCTCATTTAAGCTGCTGAAGTTGCTGCTCCCACAGTCCACCTACCCTCGCCAATTCCGCCACACGACTGTCGTGCTCGTCAGCGAACTCCGCAGCTTCTCTCCGGCCATCTTTCTCTTCTGCATAAGTCAACGGATTCGACAGGTTACGTCGAGAACATCTTTTTTAAAGATAAGATCAATATAGCTATAATAAAAGCTAACATTCCAGCATTACATTCAAACAAAGTATATTTCTTTTAAAGTGTAAAAACATTTATAAGAAAATAAATTAGTTTTCAGAAGATCGGACAGCGCAAAACTCCAACAGCGAGTCAAATCGCATCCCTTTCAAAGCAAAATTCTCCAAAGCAAATTTACGCGATTGCTTGAAAACTCCTTAAAAATTGTTATGTAGATAATGATATCTACATTTATGTACTATGTACATTTGCGTATAGACTCTGTCATTATACTCGTCTTCGAGTCTCGCCAGTCGGAATAGTATTTAACCCCTCGGCAGGCAGACTCATGGTTACTTCCACTTCCCGTCTAAGTTGGTCACTTCCTGCCTTCTCCTCTCTCACAAGCGGTCGACTCTCCATTCCCTCCTCTCTCCCTCTTAATAAACCCTTGTCCCGCTCTCGCCTCGTCTTCCCTGTCCGTCTGTGGGAAGGACACATCAATAATTATTGAAATCCTAATGATTAGGTAACCCAATGAAAATTTCTATATTCCTTATCAAATTTTATACTCTCTGCTGAGCGCTGATATTTCTAGGAAACGAAAAGTAGTAATACGGTAGCTCTAAAATTTATTGCAAACAGTTGTAATGCTCATAAGAATTTCTGCACGAAATTGCAATGCTTGAGGTCACCAAGGTGTCGTTGTCTATTAAATTAGTAATTTATTTAATGTATTAAAAATTAAGAAAAATACCTAATAATTACTTATGGAATAATGCGATCTCGCTGATTGATACGTATATTGCACTTTTTGTCCCTTTTCGATTCGTTATACTGAGATAATGGAATATGTCGACCATTCAAGCTGGATTAGGCGAGTCCAACTGGCGAATGGATAAGAAGCGCCACGAGACGCGTACAAGACACTCCGGCGGCTCGTCGTGAGAAGGAGAGAGACCGAGGGGGAGGGGATGGAAGCATGGTCGATTTCATAAAAAAAAACGCATGGTCGATTTTATAAAATCAATATCTATACAGTTGACCTCTCTTTCTCCTTTCTATTATTCCTTCGCCATCCTTTCTAGTGCCCCTCAATATCTCACTCTCTCTCTCTCTCTCTTTCTCTCTCTCTCTCTCTCTCTCTCTCTCGCTTCGTCCATGGTATATTTTTCCTAGCTTGCGACTTGAACGGTGGGGTTCTTCGCTGCTCTGACTCACTTCCCCCCTTTATCGTTCCATCTCACTCCCCTTCTCCTCCATTTCTTTCTCTCCCTCTCTCTTTCTCTCTCTCTCTCTCTCTCTCCCTCTCTCTCTCTCTTTCTCTCTCCCTCTGCTGCTTCAAATTCTATGGTATATTCGATTTCCCTAACGAGGGTAATCAGCACAGACATTATATGAAACAAAGTTTATTAAGTTTAGCAGATTTACCTGTTACATCACCGATTCTTGCAGTATTCCCTAGCGCTCGATGAGTAAAGACGTTGTAAGTATATGTGAGTGGTAGAACCTTTCTAGTGTTGATCTATTTCTAGTGTGCACATATGTATACTGTATGTATGTCTCTCTATCCTCTCTCTGTATAGTTCGTAGCTCGCTCCACTCGCTCCTCCCTCTCCCAGCTCCTCCCCTTTCTCTTATGTACTTAAGTGATAGATCTGACTCATCGGGAGGTCTAGCCCGGAGGCGGCCAGCCGGTCGCCGCGTTCCCCTATGGTCCCCGTCCCATGGTCTCCCCTCTCTCCCTTTCCCCGGTGTCTTCCCCTTCCACGGTCCACCACGCCTCGGCCCTCTCTACTCTTTCTCTGCTCCCCTCGACTCTCTCTCCCTTCTCCGTTATCGACATCGTCTCTATTGTTCCCTGCTCTAAGCGATAAACCTGATCCTACTGTACGTGTGAGGCACCAGCATTGACTACGTGAAGAATAAAGGAATGGGCCGAACATGATTGCATTCGAGCATTTATCCATTTCAAGCTTGTAATTAGGACGTAAACTAACCAAAATTATGCACCCAATTAACGAAGACACGAGAATGCAAAGACAGTGATGAAACTTATAATGAGGCGAGAATCATTAAGGAAGAGAGAGAGAGAGACAGATGGAGAGAGAAAGAGAGGAATGAAGGCCTCGAAAGTGTTGTTTCACTCAACATTTGCTCATGGAGAATCGGTCGCAGGCCTGTCGGCTTCTCCTCTTCCCTTCACTTCTCTCGTCATACACACGAGGGCTTCACTAACTTGACTCAGCAGCAGCATAAATCTGCTTAAACTGTCCGACTTATACACAATCAACAACCTGCACGCCTGTGGTAAGTAAATTTTTTACGCTGTCCAGGAACCTTAAAAACTACTGTGATAATCAAGAAAATAACATGTATGAGACGGTAGATGTTATGCTCCACGTATAGACAGCTTCATTAAATTAGCCTAAAATATTGTGTGTTAATGTTTTTAACACTTTGGCAGTTTTTTTACTTAAAAAATATTTTAGGTAGTCGATGGAGGATGGTGGCAGCTACGATCCATCTGTACGGCATCCATCCAAACGACATCTGTCGTTTCGTTGCCTTCACAAGGGACGACAACAACCTCTGGTGGAAACACAACGACGACCAAGCTGCAATTCGATACGGCAATTTCCCAGACAACCTGGATGGTCTTTCTGATATCTTCTTCGAAAGAATTCAGTAGACTTTCATCTTCTCTCTCAGTTTTTCATCCATCTTGGGAAGAATTCTAACTATTCAAAATCCCAGTGTCGCTTGACGTTTCCTATTCTTCTCATCAGTCATTCTGTTACTCTGTTCTTTTTTTGCCACAAAGTGATGAACATAAGGAGTATATTCCGAGAACATGTGCTAACTGGCTATAATTGACCTGAATAGGACATTTAGGAGCAAGTTTTCCTCTTTTACAGTTTCGCGAAGTGAGCTGCGCTTATTACTCTGCGCAGCCTATTGCCATTGGTGTTCCGCTGAGCAGAGCATCTGAATGCTCTCCGAATCAGAGCGTTAATTCTCTGATTAGTTTAAGGCTCCGTTTGAATGCTCGTCTGCGGCGAACATGTGTGTATATAAACGCATTTCCTAGATTGAAATTGTGAAACGTCTCTTTATCAGCTCCATCCTGTTCGTCATGGAGAAATGATAATAATTTTGAACGCGACAGTGCACAATTAAAGGTGATGAAGATATGATTAGTCAAAAGACGTGATAGTAATGTATACGCACCAAATGTAATCATTTCGCTTCCTTTCGCTCTGGAATCTTATTTCGGAACTGCTTACCGCTCGACATCTTGTTCCTTTGTGTGAGCATCGTCTGCGGGACGCGCCGTCCGAAATCTGAAATTTGAAGGTTGAGATGGGCAGTTTAATGGTGAATTTCATCCTTGGAGTAAAGAATACCAAGAAAAAAACTAGGAAAAATAAAGGAAGAGAAAATGTATGTTTGTCGTCAACGCCTAGAAGCGTTTGAATGACTGTCCAGAAAGTGAGAGAGGCAGAGAGTCAGAGAGTCTATGTCTCACATCATCGTTGTCAGATGTAGCAAGAGAGCAAGAGAGTGAGAATGTAGAGAGAGAGAGACAGAGATACTTACAATAAGAGTATAGACGGCACGCGGCAACAAGGTGATCGAAAACTGCCGTGCTATTAATCTAGGAAGAAAAGTGGATAAAGTGTTCAGTAAAATTTGGTCGAACTAAAATGGAAACTTGGAGCAGGTTTTTCGCCGTTTTACTATGCAAAAATAGCCAAAATGGCTCCAGTTTCGCTCAACTGCCAACCCACGTTTTAAACTGGACCCATATTCAAACTGGGCGCAGTTTATTTCTCTAACACGAAAGAGTGAGCAAAAGTGAGAGGGCAAAAGTGTGTAGAAAACATGTACTCACTTTTGCTCTCTCAAATTCGCGCACTCTCTAAAACTGTGCGCACGGTTTCAAACTTGCAGGATGTTTGGCGCGCATAATGATGGAACAAAAAAAGTTGGGATTCGTATTGGGAGGGGGCAATCTCTTACATTTCTCGCATAATGATTGTACTTGCCATATTGGTGATGCATGTTCATTCGTTTAGGAATGCCGAAGCACCTATCTTCCAACCAGAAGCAAATCATCCTTGAAGAGATATTCAAGTTTCGTGACTTGCTGGTGGAAGGAAACCTAGACCGGGCGTCTGACGCAAACTCGAAAAGGACGGCAGCCTGTACAACAGTCGTGGATCGCGCTCGAGTGCGATGCAAGAACGAGGAGCTAACGCAGAAGCGCTGCAGCCGCATTCTGCAGGAGTCGATGGCCACGACAAAGCAGTATGCTTCAGAGGAGAAGAGGTTTCTTACCGGTTTTGCTCTTTAAGCTCGATTTGTTTGCAATCGGTGGTTTAGTTACAGGAATTTAACTGGCGGAGGCATAGACGAGAAGACTGAGACGAATCTTCAGCAAAAGTTTGCCGGATTTGTGCCAGCGGAGCAGGAGATGATCGGGCGATATCGGAAAACCCGGCATTCAACGGGATTTGCGAGCAGGGCGAATCGTCTCTACTGCCTTACAACATTCATGTAAATGTCGTTGTTTACTTGCATTATTTTCTGTCTTCTATGTTGACTTTGTTCTAGAACAAGAACGGCAGGCGAAGGCATTCGGACATTGGTGCGCGTTGATCGGAATCCTTATTTGATACTGTTGGAAAGCGTGTGAAGACGGAGATAATAGATTTGGAGGTTGGTGGCAGGTTGTGCAGAATAGAGAAGCTTTTACATTCTGTTTATAAGTCGAAATTGCTTTCTAAAGGTGTTTTAAGGATTCGGACGACTTTTTGGAGCGAACACGTGAGGATTTCGATTATGTTCGTTCGACCTTTCATTGGTTTTTATTTGCATTGTGGTAAGTTTTTAGAATAATTTGTGGAATTCGATTCCATTCCAGAACAGCCAAGAAAGACCGGCGCAGCCGTCACAACATCATGACTTCTTTGATTTCAAGCGACAGTTCACGAACATTGCGCATGAGGGATCAACGAATGCGTTTAGTAAAGTTAGATTTTCTCGGTGAAATGCTTGCCACACAAGTTGCGAAGAAAAAGCACATTTAGCGCGCTTCGATGCGCGCTAGTGGTTCTGCGCGGCGCAAGAGCGCAGAAGATTTTGAGGTTACTGTTTTTTAGATTGTTAGGTTGCTATATTTAGGCTACCTTTGTCCTTTCAGATATAATTTTCTTATCGTTTAGAAACGAGATGATTTCGTGGAGCCACCGGTGGCATAGCACGAAACTCCGCGTCAGGTGGCTGCCTCTGAGAGGGATGTTCGAAGGGCCACTGTCGAAATGCTGCAGTTTTGAATAACTTATCCATTTGATGCTGCTCAATTGTTTCTTCTTTAACACAGGCTTATAAGAAGGCGGCAGATGCGACGTGCAGTCTGGCGCAGGACCAGAGATGGTAACGGCCCGGCCCGGCCCGGCCCGGCCCGGCCCTGGCGGGCCCGCGGGCCGGGCCGGCCCAATTTCCCAGGGCCCCGAGCCGGGCCCAAAAAAGTTGGGCGGGCCCGTGAGCCCGTTTGGGCCCGATATTTAAAAAAATAGAAGTAGGTGGTGATAAAATAAACTCCGAAGTGAGAAATACAATGAAGACAGTCATACCGCTGACCCTTTTTACTTCTCTTTCAACACAGTAGTTGTCACTCTCACCGTCTGTCAATTTTCCCTGCTGTCACTCTCGTTCTCGGTCATTCTTATGAACATCATGCCTGTTTATCTTATTTCAATTGAGTTACTTTAATTGTATTTCTGTTAAGTTTTTCCTCGTCGGCGGGCCGGTTTAGAGGCTTCGTCAACTAGTGAGATGGAGGGCGACCCCTTAGAAGTCGATGATGTTCCAGAAATGGATCGGAGGATCCTTAATAAGATTTTTGGTATGATTTCTTTTAGTTTGGCGTATGACTTTTCCTACCTGTTTTAAATTTCAGGAAAAGACTATGGGACATCCGAGCACTCCAGAGAGCAGCTGCAGTCGGTGGCTAACGCGCAGTTGGACCGTCTGCTCTCCCGCGAATTCCTTTTCTTCCGCGAGCGTCGAAGAGGTGCTGATGGTGACCCCATCAAGCTTCTCCACTACAGCTATTACGGAGACGAGGCAACTGCGATCGTGACTCGTTTCGTCTTTTGCTCGCAATGCCACCTTGTTATGACGACAGGCGGCAATGTCAGGTGCAAACCTTTTTTGTTTGTTTGTCCTGTACCTTCAACAGCTTCATATCAGCATATAATTGGTCGCTCTTTATGTTTAGCCGACATCTGGACAAATGCAAGAAGGCCAAGAACACGAAGACGGTTTCCTCTACATTGACACAAGGACGAATTGACGGATTCGTGGCGAAGATTTCGGTAAGCGGCATACAAGAGGAACAGCAGCAGATCTCAAGCGCAGTTGCTAAGTGGGTAGCCACAAGCTCGCGTCCTTTTTCAATTGTCGAGGACGCGGGATTTAAGGACGTGATCTCTGCGGCAATGAAAATTGGGTTAGAATTTTTTCTCTTACTTTTCTTCAGATCAAGCCACCAATGAGTTTCGTTTAGAGCTAAACGCCGTAACGTCGATAACTTCGATGTGGCCAGTATCGTGCCTACGCGAAAGACGGTTTCAAATCGACTACATGGCATTCAAGAAGAACTCCTCGCAAAGAGCGGAGCGGAAGCTGTGCGCCATCTCGAGACCGTTGGTGGCGCGTTCTCAGCAGACTACGGAAAGAGGAAGGACGACTATCTCACGCTTGTTCTTCATATCATCTACGAGTGGTATGTTCTTTAAAGCCTAAATACTTTTGTCAAATTCTCTGCTTTAGGAAGTACTTCAGTATCCATGCAGCCATGAGGCGTTGTGACTTTGCGAAAAAGGACAACACGCAAGTCTGGTCTGATGTCGTGCAAGCAGTAAAGTCGTTTGGCCTTGGCGAGCGTGCTCTGCAAGACGTTTTCTGTGCTTCCGACGAGGGTTCGAACATCACGAAGGCCCTCAGGCTTAATAACGGAAAAAGTAAAATTTATCAGATTTATATTTATCTGTTTTTTTGTTTTTTTTCTTCTTCTTTAGATGTGAGCTGCATATGCCATGTTGCGAACAACATCTGCAAAAGGACGTTTAATCCCTACAAGAATCGAAAGGGGTTACTCTTCGTTAACGACTTGGATGACGAAGAGAAGGAATTGGTCCGGAGAGCGCGCCAGATCCTTACGGAACTGAAGATCGTTGTGAACGGCGTTCGAGGAACAGAAGTCGGCCATTCTCTGAGCAGGCAGCTTCCACTGGAGGTGGAGACGCGCTGGCTATCCAAGCTGAAGTCGGCTAGAGCTTTCCAAGAGTGCGCGGACGAGCTGTTCAAGTACAAGGATCGAGGGAAGCTGTCAGAGGTACCATTTGAGATTAAATTTTGTAAAATCATTTAACGCTCATCGTATTAATACCATTTACAGGATGTGAAGCGAGGTCTACAGTATCTCTACGAAAATCGTCAAGAGTTTGAAGATGTTCTACACATCCTGGTTCAATTTGAGGAATTCGTGCTCTTCTTCCAGGTATAACAAAATTGATATATCGTTAGATATTTATTTTGACGAGTTGTTTTTTTTTAGAAAGATGCTGCAGTCATCTACGAAGTGTGGCCTAAGTGGCACGAACTGAAGGAATGCTTTAACAGCATTAACAGCACATGTGACTCGGCAATGCAAAGTGCACTGGCTCGCAGTGCACTTAAGTGCATGTTGCGGAAGGAGGAGGATGGAGTCATTTCCAAGTTCCACCGCATGGCCACTCTTCTGCACCCGAAGCGAAGACAGTTGCGGAAGCTGGCCTCAGACTCAGAGCGTAAGGATGTCATCCGATCTCTAAAATATTATGTCGGAGGCCTAGCAGGTAGAGATGCCGGTGGTTCGCAGCCAAAACCCCTAAAGTTGCCTAGGACTGAATATGATGATCTTGACGAATCAGGTGATAATATTGTTTCCGAAGTAGACTCATACCTCAATGCTTCATTCAACTTCCGCGATTCTAGTGGAAATATCCATGATAACCCCTTGCTTGCTTGGAAGGAGCGAGCCACTGACTTCGTTCTCAGTCGCGTTGTTTGCCAGTTGTTTTCTATTCCCGCTTCTACCGCTACGGCGGAACGGTCATTTTCCGACCTCAGAAATCTGATCCCTGAGAAGCGAGATAGGATTGGGGCTGACTCTGTCTTCCATTCTCTTGTTGTCCGATCACACATGAAGTTCGAACAGTCTTTGAATCCTGGCTAACAAAAGTTCGAGCAGTCTTCGAATCCTCACGACATTATGAAATCGTTTGGTTTTTGTTATTCTCTTACTTGTTAATCCTTTTTTTACTCATCATTTGTTAACTGTGTAATAAACTAAAGTGTCTAAAGTATTAAACAGGATTTAATTGACGAACAAGGCCAAATCGGGTTCAAACTTTATTTAAATCAGAAGTTTTGAAGATCGGGCTCAAACGGGCCCACGGGCCGGGCCGGGCCGGGCCGGGCCCAAAATTCTAGGGCCCGGAAATCGTTCGGGCCGGGCCGGCCCAGACCTTGGGCCCGGCGGGCCGGGCCGGCCCAAAATTTTTGGGCCATTTACCATCTCTGCGCAGGACACAGCTGTCTTCATCAAAAAAGCTACCGCTGCCATGGATGAATCTCTCAAGGTTAGCAGCGTAAATGATGACGCTTCTTGCGTCGGTGCGAATAAAATATAGCAACTCCTCTTTGCTTTAGACTATGCAGAAAATAGAGGCAAGAATTGAAAGAAGCATCGACAACTTGAGCAAGGAGGTTACCATTCATTTTTATGGTATATTATTGATTATGTAAGGTATGCCTGGCTGCACTTTCTTCTTTCATTCAGCATAATAGCATTTCTAAGTTTCACATTCACCTCAACAACGCGTCGGCGGCCGATGCGGCAACGGAGCATCTTCATTGAGAGGTACTATTTTATTCGATTATATTAGGTTTCGATTTCAGTTATTCTTTTGTGCAATTCCCTTAAAAGCAAGGAACTCTGTTTAAGATGCGGCATTCGATGGCAGGGCATGATGAATACTCGCCGCATGCGTTCCTGAACGATGTCGCGCGACATGAAGAAGTTTTTCTTCATCCAGCTGAATCCATCTCGGCTATCTCAACTCGCTCTCCTGAAGTGTAGCTTAGATGTTCCAAATACTAGTTTAGATTTCTGTTTATGAATCTATTTTTAAAGCTTGTCGTTTTGGTGCTGTAGTTTGTTAGACTGAGATCATCTTGAATAGTGATTGTGAATTGAGAATAGGAAGATTATTTACTTTATTCAAATTTTAAAGGTTGATTGACGCGATATAATAGAGAAATAGGCAATAACAAAGGAACAAGAGTATATTCAATTACTTAAAGATTGTTTGTCATGTACGTGCGGGGATTCATTCCAATTGGTGGGTGGGCCATCCTTGCTATGCGCTTGGGGGATCGGGTAGCCTCCTGTGATGTTGTTGATGACGAAGTTGTGAAGTATGACGGATGCCATTATATACTTCACGGCTTCGCGGAGCTGAACCCGTAGCTGTCCCCGTAAGCAGCCAAACCTTCTCTTGAGCATCCCGATTGCTTGTTCAACAAGCACACGAGTGTGCTTGTGCTCCTTGTTGAATTCTTCCTCGGCTGCTGATTGGGGGCTACGGTAAGGAGTGACTATTAGATCATTGCAAGGGAAGCCAGAGTCACCAAGGAGAACGTAGCCGGGAGGAATGGATCCTTGAGCAACAGCCTGTGCTAGAGAAGATTGCCTGTATATATAAGCATCGTGGCAGCTCCCTGGGTAGCGAGCATTGCAGTAGATGATTCTGCCGGCCGCATCGCATACGAGTAGGACGTTTAGCGCAGTCCATCCTTTTGGGGTTCGAAACTGCCATGGTGAGTTGTGGGGGGCCATTATAGGAATCAATGAGCCGTCGATCAAGCCAATGACATCTGCAAAATGAAAACTAACTTTTTTATGATACATGTTATAGTTACTGTTATGGAGACTTCTTATAGTAACTGTTGTTGTTGTTGTTCTTTCTGTTTGAATAAAGTTTACTTCTTTCAATCGAAAGTCTTACATCCAAATCTGCAGCGTCTCGCAAATGCAGCGGATGCACCGGCGTAGTAGCGCGCACTTGTCAGAGGGAACCGGACGTGCTCGTCCCACAGTGACTGCATTCCTTGTAGAGTGCGATCAAGCACATTCGCTACAGTGGCTTGACAGCAGCCGAATAGGTCGGCGAGCACAGACTGTGGGGCATTCGAGAAGAGGGCACGAAGCAGGATTAGAACCTAGGAATGTTGTGACTTCTCTCTCATCGTTCCAAGTGCCGATCTTCTCTTGCTGAATCTCTCTCTCTCTCTCTCTCTCTCTCTCTCTCTCTATCACTCTCTCTCTCTCTCTATCACTCTCTCTCTCTCTCTCTCTCTCTCTCTCTCTTTCACTCTCTCTCTCTATCTGTCTCGCTCGCTATCACTCAGTGCATCCCGCTCAGGAACTCCTTCTTTAGTCCTAGTCCTCTTGTCTCGATGGTGGAGCTTGCCTGGTTGGTTGGAGATATTGCCCAGTCTCCGAGAGTGTAGTGGTTGAGTGCCGCCGTGAGTTAATGGACAAGCTCGTGCACTCTCGCTGGTGACATGCGAAAGCGCTCGTGGAGGAGCGCTTCGTTTTGCGAGAAAAACACCAATGGGTGCTGCCGAACATAATGCAGATTGGGGCGGCGAGACCGAATCGGCATCAACAAGTTGTTCATCTTCAACTTCAACGCACAAATCTTTATAATTGAGCAAGATTGACAAAATGTCTTCACTTAAAACAACACAAAACGGCAAAAACACCAGTGAAAAGTGGATCCACTTTGCTTTGAAACTGGGCGCAGTTTCAATTGAAAAGGTGGGCACCTTTTGGCAAAACTGGTGTCACTTTTGTCAAGATTAATAGCACGGCTGGTCACTGAATAGAGGGAGCACAGATTTTCGAGAAAGATGCGAAAATAGAGATTCCAGCAGATGACGAAGTAGTCTGAGAGACGAAGCGAGAAATAGCGCATGAACTTGCGAAAGGAAGAAAGGAATGTCACGAGCCAGGTCGGTTTGGAAGGAAGATTTCTTTGCCAGATCCTTTGAGTGCCTGATGGGGAAAGGAGAACTATGTACTACTACTGCTAGAGAAGCTAAACCTTTAGACTAATAACTAAGACAAAAAAAATTTTCTAAAACTTTTTGACCACCTAACTTCGTTATGAACTCTATATGCATCCCTTATAAAGTTTTCAAAGTAAAAGAAAAATAAAATTTTCCCGGGGCAGGCGCGCCTTGACCCTTACAGAAAGGCTCTCTTAAGAGAACCCCTCTGTAAGGGCCAAGGTGATCCTGCCCCGGAGGGAAGTGTAACCAAAATTTTATGTAAATTTTACCCATAAGTACTATAACGAAAATTAGGGGGTTAAATGTGTTATAAAAGTTTTCTTTGACAGTGCATGCAAAAGTATGGAAAAAGTTGAAGTCCCCATAACTTTATTCAAACTATATATTTTCAATTTTATTTTCGTCATAGGTAATTGGAAAGTGAACAAAAAAGGTCTATGACAATTGTTTGAAAACTTTAATTTTTAACCAATTTTATGCATGGGTTTTATTCGTTTTTTTTAGCACTTCACGCTCGACAAAGATGACCACTGCCTCTCTCTTTCTCTCTTCTCCTTTCTATTACTCAATCCTCATCCTTTCTATTGCCCCTCAATCTCTTTCTCTCTCTCTCTCTCTCTCTCTCTCTCTCTCTCTCGCTTCGTCCACGGTATATTTTTCCTAGCCTTCGATTCGAATGTCGGGATTCATCGCTGATCTGACTCATGTCCCCTCTCTCTCGCTCCATCTACCTCTCACTCCCTTGCTTTTTTTCTCATTCTCTTTCTCTCTCATTCTCTCGCTCTCTTCCTTCAGTTTCTCTAACGGTTCGGCTCCTTCGATCCTTACTCTCCGTGCACTCTCCTCTCAGCTCCTCCCTTTCTTTATCAAGCCCTTTCCTAAAGCGTGCCATCAAAGAAAAAAAAACAGGAATCAAACTCTGTGACTAATGCTTGAAAATCAGGACAAATATAGTGTAAACACAAGAACATTTATGCTGCTTTATAGAGTTGTTGTTTGATTTTATTCAGAACAGTTCTTGAATGTGTGTATGTACATGGCTTTTTAATGAACCGCCATCTATGTCGGAGTTTCGACTGCGTGTTGAATGGATACATATGTAAACACATCTTCTACATTGATGTCTCTTTATCAGCCCCACCCGATTCAACATGTAGAAATGAGAGTAATTTGACCGCGCCAGTAAAGGCAGCATTCTTCGTCCTTGTCTATATGATGCTGCAGTTGGCAGTGGACACCTCAACTCCCTTGAAGGTCCACTTGCCGTAGACGTTGCACGCGAGGACGATGCGCACTTGGCTTCGCCTCTCGCTCGAAACGACGCCTTGATGGCCTTTGTCAAACTGATGAGATGAATTAGTTAATTTAATTTTTTTTTAATTTCTATACAAGAATACAAATTTAGATTAGAAAATTGCGTTAAATTAACCCCTTTTTTAAAGTAGAATTGTCTAAGAAAATAAGAAAACACCTCGATGACAGCACTAAGTGGCGGTTCGTACGCGTTTCCACAGATCAGCCGTACTGTCTTGCATCCATTCGTGTAATTTCCGTACTCAAAATCCGCGAAGCGCACCTCGCCCGCAGAGCCCGAAATGCCCAGGATATCGCAGGAGGCGCAGCCGGATTGTGCAATCTTTTTTTTCACATTATTAAGTGCAATAGAGGCTTTTGTTGACCGTGATTGTGATGATAAATGAAATAGTGGAATCGATATAAAAAAATATTGCTAACCGTTGATACGAATCCGATTGCGAATATGGCAAGGAGAACACGTGAGAAATTCAAGTCTTATATTTGAAAAATAAATAGTATATCTTAAGAATAAAAAGTAATATACCTGAAAAAGGTAGGAATGATTGTACTCATTGTTTTCGGTGGCTGGCCTTTTAAACAAAGTAATCACATCGTTCAGCATAATCTTTTTCGTTTCTCTGCATTTAGCGTTTCAATCATTTTGATTGAATATTATGTACTTTGCTTCGCGATTGAAAATATTTGTCTCTTTGTCTGGTCCAGATTTTCGACAGGATCGTTCGTTATTTTAAGCTCTGTTCAAAACTGTTTTATTAATCATTCTTCCAGAGAATGTCTCTTTGCACACTTTTTATTTTCAATTCTCGATCATGGTCATCTATATATATTATATTTATCGACATCAAAATAAATTAATGTGACGACACTTGGAAATGCAAATTCAGTAGTTATTAAAAGTTCCTGCATTGTAATAAAGTAGAGAGAAAATATGGCAGAGAATTTAGAAAAGTAGAAACTTAGGTGTAAATAGGGGGATGGGGAGGGAAAGGAAAGGAAGAGTAGCCACTGCACTCAGGGGGAGCCAGGCCCTGACTTCGTCTCGCGACCAAAGACGGAAAAGCGAGAAGCGGAATGTATGCACGGGAGAGGACAGCGACGTACTCTTGGGACGTTGAGAGGAGTAGGAAAAGAATGGCCAGGGAGAGGGGAAAGGGGTTTGGGATGGCCGAGAGAACAACATTATATGCCTGTGATGCTTGGGACAGATATATCTACTATAGTACAGAGCTAACCGATAGACTATGAATACGATTTCTTGCAACCATTAGAGAAGGAGAAGCAATGATAAAAAGAGGCAATTTCATGTACCAGCGAGCTGATTGAAACGAAAACGAATGATACAACTATGTTCATGTTGTAATTTGCTAAAGTAAAAATTCGCTTTTGATATTTCATAGGAGGAGAAATTAATTGTAATTGCAGTATTTTCTCTATTACTACCCCGAACCCCTTCATAAGAACCACCCCACTAATACATAGTACTCCCCTTAATAATACAAAAATAGTACAACTCCGTCTAGTAAACCCCCCCCTCCCTGTGCCCACCTCCAATACTTCAGCTCGAAGCGTGCCTCGAATGGATCCTGGAGACATGGGATGCTCTTCGCAATGAACTGGTTACAAATTCACTCAAAATCTGCGCGAAAGCGGCTATTCCAGTGATATTCTTTTCTATTCTTTTCGGCTATACCATTGTAGTCGAGATATTCTTTTTCTTCCTCAATCTCTCTCTCTCTCTTTCTCTCTCTCTCTCTCTCTCTCGCTTCGTCCATGGTATATTTTTCCTAGCCCGCGAACGAATGGCGGGGTTCTTCGATGCTTTGACTCACTTTCCCCCTTTCTCCTCCATTGCTCTCTCTCTCCCTCTCTCCCTGCTGCTTCAATTTCCATGGCATATTCGATTTCCCTGAAGAGAGAAACCAGCAGTTGCATTTTATGAACCAAAGGTTATTAATTTTAACAAATTTATCTTTTACATCACCAATTCTTGCAGTATTCTCTAGCGCTCGCTAATGTAAAGACGTGAAGAACAAGGAAATGGGCCGACCTTAATTGCATGCGAGCACTTATCCACTTGAAGCTGTAATTAGGACGTAAATTAACCAAAATTATGCACCCGATTAACGAAGAAACGAGAATGTATAGACCGTGCTGAAACGTATAATGAGGCGAGAATCATTAAGGAAGAGAGAGGCAGATGGAGAGAGAAAGAGAGGAATGAAGGCCTCGAAAGTGTTGTTTCACTCAACACTTGCTCATGGAGAATGAGAATCGGTCGCTGGCCTGTCGGCTTCTCCTCTTCCCTTCACTTCTCTCGTCATACACACGAGGGTTTCACTAACTCGACTCCTAAGCAGCATAAATCTGCTTAAACTGTTCGACTTATACACAATCAACAACCTGCACGTCTGTGGTAAGTAAATTTTTTACGTTGTCCAGGAACCTTAAAAACTACTGTAATAATCAAGAAAATAACATGTATGAGACGGTAGATTTTATGCTCCACATACAGCTTCATTAAATTAGACTAAAATATTGTTTGGAAATGTTTTTTACACTTTGGCATTTTTTTACTTAGAAAATATTGTAGGTAGTCGATGGAAGATGGTGGCAGCTACGTTCCATCTGTACGACGACATCTGTCATTTCGTTGCCTTCACAAGGGACGACAACAACCTCTGGTGGAAACACAACGACGAAAGAAAGAGAAACTGAAAAAATTTATCTAACTGCAGGCAAATGTTTTTATTTTTAGTTTATCACTGCTTTTCCAGTTTTTTTTTAAATTTACTATGAGGGACAAGTAGGATTTATTGTGTATAATTCACATTTCATTGCTATGATGATGATTTTTTCTTTTTATATTTTTTGTCTTTTTATATATATTTTTTTCGCCTCTTGCTCGGCTGATACCACAAACGATACGGTATCTCGCGACTACAGCATACTATGTCCCAAGACCCATTCCTCATTTTATTGTTACATTGACATTCTAGAGAAAGTGGTTGCAATAAAGAGTATTTTTAATTGGCATTCTGAATGTTACATTGGCATTCTGGCCTTTGTTACATTGGCTTTCTGAATGAAGTGTATTTCGAAATGAGGCAGCATGATTGTGACGCCCGGGTAAGTTGTGTCGTTTGAATATTAATCGACTGATATTTTTGTGGATTCAAGAAGGTGTTGGTATTCTCTGAGGATATGGAGTTCATGGGACGCGTCGATGTGTTCACTTATTTCTCCCTCATCCTCTCTCTCTCTCTCTCTCTCTCTCTCTCTCTCTCTCTTTATTTCTCTCTCTCTCTCTCTCTCTCTCTCTCTCTCTCTCTCTTTCTCTCTCTCTCTCAATTTATAGTGCCTTGAGAAAGATGGCGTTGCGTGTGTGCGACCTGCCCGGTCGCCACCTCTCAGCGAAGCTTGTTGTGGAGGCGGAGCGGACGACAGGCCAGAGGGTAGTTGTGGAGGAGCTCGCGATCATCGCTTCGCTTCTTCGGTTCTTCGCTCGGTGAGCTTGTCATCGCCCGTTGCATGATTTCTCTGTTGGCCATGGAAAATGAGGTTACTCGTTCTACCTATTCATCGGTTATACTTGTTTGGACTTAATAATTGGCTTGAAATGTGCCTCGAATGGATCCTGGAGACATGGGTCAATGAACTGGTTACAAATTCACTCAAAATCTGCTGGAAAGCGGCTATTCCAGTGATGATACCATTGAAGTCGAGATATTATTTTTGATAAGAATGAAATGGTGGTATGAAACTTTTAGGATTCCAAATTGAAAAATAATAACCCTCCCTCTAAAAGCGCACCTCCCTCGCAAGGGTATTGAACAGTCGGTGTAAGCGCGAGGTAGTATCTGTATTTCTGTCGAACACAAAACATCACTATCACAGAACGCCGCGTAATTATTCGCTTTAAATGTCTTCGCAAGAGCTGTTCCTTTCGCTCGTTATTTTTTGATTTTGATTACCGTTTTTGATTGATGTCCTTTATGTTTCTCTTTTCAGGCGGATGCCATTCTAACCAGCTTGTGAAGGATGTCACGTATAGTGGTCTTTCATTCACACGGCCATTTAAACCCTGTCATCAAAAATGGTCACGCTTATACGCAGATTCTTGAAATGACCGCAACGCGTCCGCGTTGCGTTGACCCAATTGGCCACCGTGGTACGGTAGACTTTAGCAACAGACAAAACATGGCCCTGTGGTAGCCAAAGGGATTGCTCACATGCAACTATTACTGTTTTTGTGATGTTTTTTTTACTGATTTCTACAACTTTTTAAGAAGCCTCAGTCGTTGACGGAGCTATCGCAGTCGTAGAAGGATTGAGTGAAGAAGCATTGGCCGCATCAGGATATCACCCACAATTCGTGGTTCGAATTCGTCAATTCGCTTAATTTACTATTTTCGTTAAATTTCCCAATTATTTTTTTTACTTGTTTGCTGTTTTTTCTTTCTTTTATTCATTACTTAATTCTCAATTCCTAGATTTCAGGTCAAGGAAAGGTTGGATCCCATTGGGTTTTAGTTTCTTTTCTAGCACTGGTAAAATAGTTTTAGTTTGTCCCTTGTATGTCGATAGATAAAGAGGCGATAAATTTTTATCCTTCATCATTTGTTTACAACACAAGTCATTTAAGTTAGAAAAAGGGTTCTAGCATTCCTTTTAACATGTGGTTTGAATACATAACAGAACAGTTAATTGTAGAAAAAATTATCTTAGCTACTTGAATACTCATTTACTTCTTGATTCTTTCTCATCTCAGTTCTTCCCCAAGTCATGCATAGCATTCAATACTGCCATATCCCTTAGCTCTGCGCGCCATCTCTGTTCCTCATTCCTGATCGCTGCGTACTGCTTGGCTCTTCTCTTCTCTTCCTGATGCAAGGCCTCGATTGATTGGTCGCTGAAGAAGCCCCAGCTACCCCATCTCTCGATGATCTCAGGGACATGGACAAATAGGGCGTGCATTTTGGGTGTTCTGCTTTGGCGAGGGCAACATTTGCGGGCAAGCTGTTCAAGATGCAATATATCTCGCCTTATCACTTCCTTTTCCTGCTGAGATAGATCTCGGGGCACAGAGAGTGAGCTAATATTCTTGAGACTCTTCATCATCTCAATCTTCTCTTCCACGTTGTCTTCATCGTGATATAGGTTCCATAGCAGGTCTGCGTTCTCCAAACACTTTTGAATGTGGTTGCCGACCATGCATTGACCAAAAGCTTGGAGGTCGGCTCCAATTGACTTGAAAGAATAATCCAATTCAATTTGCCCGTCACCACGTTTCTGGTCTACAATCTTTTCAAGCGTGTTCTTCTTGACCTCCAGTTCGATGCGTAGCTTGTTCAGTGCTTCTGCTTCTTTTTTGCTGTTACTCAGTAGTTTCTCTATCTCTGCGAGCTGGCTTGGAAGATTGATGTTAGTGCTGTTGGCGCAACTGCGGCAGATGTACTCGCCATTCCCTTCAACCTGCTGAACCTGCTGCATGGTGAAGATGCCCTCACAGGCATAATGCACCAATGATTCACACAAGCTGCAGACACATGAGTTGTGGAATGAGATGGAAGGACTGAGTCGGGTACTTGCTTTGTGCATAGTGAGACAGAAAGCAGCCTTGCAGCACTTTGGTGGTTTTCGCGACGTTTGTAATCTGCGCTCTATGCATGCTTTGAGGCATTCTGCTAAGATTGGCCCATCTCTTGCTTCTCTTTCGCACTCTCTCAGTTCTTCCTTATTTGTTCTCAACTGCTTCCTGACTTCGCCTAATTGCTTCTGGCACTCCTTTTCAGCATTTAAGGGCATTCCGCTCTCACTTTCCTCGTCCTCTTCTTCAGGAAGGTTCTGGGCTGGTGCAAAGTCGCACTTCTGCATGTCCTTGTTGATGGCCGCAAGGCGAAGCAGGTTAAGAGCGAGAGATATTGTTACGCCGCAGATGGTATGCATTTCTGGTATAATGACGTTTTGGATGGGAATATCAGAGAAGAGTGGCTTCATTCCCTTTATCACCCCATTCTCTCCCTTCCGCGACCATTGCTCCTGTCCAGCCAAAGTACGCTCTGGGAATCGTGGCTCATCTTCTTCGAGTGGAACACCTTTTACCCGCAGGCAGAGTATGCAGTTGTTGAATGCTGCGGGGCCCTTCAAGCCTAGACAAGCATATAGCCACATGAAGTCTCCGGTCAGGAACTTCTTCAGAGGAATGGAAATTTGGGAGCCGTCACAGTAGACTTGCAGGGATGTCAACGAATTTACCTTTTCTGCAATGTTAGGAAGAAGAAGTCGTAGCACTTCTGCACTGTCTGTATCACTGTACATTGCCAGCACCATTCCATTCTGTACAGAGTTGACAACGTTCTGATTACCAATCAGGAGAGAAACCTTGGTCTTATCGCCCCTTTATCTCCAGTAATGCAGACCCATAGCTCTCCATCGTACTTGCCATCAAGCTCTAACTTGTTGTTTTGCAATAACATCTGAACTCTTCCTGTCAATGCTTCTTCCAAATTCACCATTTCAATTAGAGACACCGTCTTCTGCTGACCATTTCTCAACAGCTGCACGGTACGGTAGTTGTACTTGTACCGATTACCGTAATCCGAACGCAATCTTCGAACTGTGTGAGAAGGGGCGAGTATGTCTGCATTATTTTCAATAAGTAAGCTCTTAACTAGGCATCGTTGGGTCATTGAGAACCTTGCTTTCGTGGTTAGCATTAAATCTTTCTCAGCGGTAAGCTTCTGCAGCCCACTCTCCAGGCTTAGTTTTTGCTGCTTGACGTAGGCTTGCACAATTTTTCTGACCTCTTCTTGGCTCTCTTCATCTGGCATTCCTCCTGCTGCTGCAACGACTGAGTTGTGAAGTTCTGCTAGTCGCCGTCTTCTCTGGCTGTCCTTCAGCAAGCCAAATTCTCCTAGAACACCTTTTTTCCTTGGCGTGGCGAGATCTGGATCGCTGAGTTCTCTTTTCAGCTTTCGAGCGATGTTATTCTTGCTAGCTTTCATCTGTGAATGTGCTCTATGCAGCTTATCGTATCTCTCCTGGGCAATGTTAAGAGCGAACATCAATTCCTTGGAGTTCATCTGATGTTCTGCATCATTCAAACCGTCAAAATCAGTCACGCTGCGTTCAATTTGGCTCCTCCATTCTTTAAGTTCTTTTTCCATTGCATCCACCTTTTGCTGAAGCGAACGCGCATTTTCAACAGACGACAAAAGTTGTTTTTCGGCTTGCTTGACTTTCTGCTCTTGGATGCGAACTTTTTCCCGGTGTGAGACGATCTCACTTTTCCAATCATCTAGTTGTCTCTCCAAGAACTTAATTCGGTTGTGACATTCTTTTCTCTGACATGCTTCCCTCCCAACTTGGACAGCAGTGGGAGGAGGCTGATCTGAACTGCTTTGGGTTCTATTCTGGCCACACTCGTCCTTCATGGTTTGGATGCGATCTCTGAGAGTTTGGTTGCTTGTTTTCAACTGCGTGATCTGTCTTCTTAAATCACGTTCATGCACCAGCAGCTTCTTAACATTCTCTCTTTCCGTTTCCAAATTTTTCCTTAGCTGCTCGGTATCTTCTGCATTGGACGATTGGGATGAGGTGCAAGGAGGAGGGAAAAGAACACGAGCAGCTGAGGGGATCGACGTCGAGAGAGCTCTCAGCTGTACGGCCATATCTGAGCAAGGAGTTATCATCTTTGGGGGATATTCACCCTTCTTCTCTTCTGGGGGATATTCACCCTTCTTCTCTTCTGGGGGATATTCACCCTTCTTCTCTTCTGGGGGATATTCACCCTTCTTCTCTGGGGGTTGTGCACCCTTCTTTTCAATTGAGATTTCATCTTTTTGTATCTCTGCTCTGCTTCCTTCCTTAACCCTTTGCCCTTTGGCTAACTCATATTGTGATGAGCGCCTCATCTAAATCACAAAATCTTTTATTATGGATACTTTACAAAAATTTACAACATTAATTCGAGAGTACATACAAATATAGTGAGAGAAATTTATCAGAAGAAACGAGAGGAAAATGGCAGGCCGAGAAACCAAATGAGAGAGAGAGAGAGAGACAGAGGGAGAGAGAGAGAGTGCGAGATGGAGATGCGGAGAAAGAAGGGAAGACTGCTTCACCTCACTTCGTCCCGCCCAGCGGTCCGCGAGTTGTAGGACGAAGAGTCAGTTGCGGCGTCTTCGCTCTGGGCTGTAACAAATCTCAAGTCTTAATTGCCATAGCTTGGCTTAAACGATATTATACCTCCATTCAAAGGTTACGTTGAGTTGCATATTATTTTCAATGCGGTGCAGACACCTTTTTCAGAATGATGTTTTATTTATATATTCACAGTAGCAAATAGGCCATTTGATCAACCACAATTCTAAATCGAATTATAAAAAATATGTAGAACGTAAAAGAGAGAGAGAGAAGAATACCGGTAAGAATTGTACAAGCACGGACATGAGGTGAGAATGACACAAGCAATGGGAGCATCACCGACAAGAATAGTACAAACAGGGAAAGGGGGGAAATGTTACAAGCATTGTAGGGAAGTGCACTGGTAAGAATTTTACAAGCAGGGGAGGGGCAGGAATGTTACAAGCATTGTAGGGAAGTGCACTGGTAAGAATTTTACAAGCAGGGGAGGGGCAGGAATGTTACAAGCATTGGACGGAAGTAGACCGGTAAGAATGGCACAAGCAGGGGAAGGGCAAGAATGTTACAAGCATTGGAGGGAAGTACATTGGTAGGAATGGTACAAGCAGGGGAAGGGCAAGAATGTTACAAGAATTGGAGGGAAGTGACTGGTAAGAATGTTACAAGCAGGGGAAGGGAAAGAATGTTACAAACAGAGAGTAGGGAAATCAATGTTTAGCCGAATAAATCTATATATTTAGATAAACTTATAATAAACATACTGGTTCGCATAATATGGGCAGAGTACTCAATAAATAGCCATTTTACATTGTCCTTCGAAAAATAAGCGGACATAATATACAGAAAAACAGGACGAGTCTCCTAGAAGCAGAGAATGTCCGAGACTTGTCAACTAAGCAGCCCGTTTTCATCGATCTCGTCATCCGTCCGGCCCTGAAACCCAATCGTAGCTCAACTCACTACAGGCTGTTTTCGGTTATTGAAGTAATTTATGAAGAAATGTAGTATTTGAGCAACAAATTTAAAACAAGCTCACAGCAGGAGAAGATGAGCGAGAACGTGCGCGAGAAGCAGATGAATTCTCGCGTGAAGTCGACTGATGACGTGTTTTTCCTGCAATTTCATAAATAACATTTGTTCGTCAATGAGTAATACTATTAAAATAAATCCATCAACCTCAGGCAGAGTACATGCTTTAGAGAATGCTGTATTAACAGCTATGATAAATTTGCATGTTGAGTAGTAAATAAAATAAGAAAAACCTTCTCTTCCAGTGAACTTGTATTTCTTCCTTTCCTCCTCGCTCATCCGAACGTGGCGGTTGGGTCGGTGTCCTCGATCACCTCTGCCGTTGCCTCCACTTCCGCGTCCTCTGAATCCTCCGCCACCTCGACCACGTCCAGCGACGCTTCCGCCGCGGCCTCCTCGTCCTCCTCGAAAATCTCCTCGTCCTCCTCGAAAATCTCCTCGTCCTCCGCGGAAACCGCCGCGTCCGCCATGGAAGCCGCCACGTTCGACCCTGCCTGCGAGTCGGCTCAGGCCGGGGGAAGGAGAGGACGCCAATTCATTGACGTTTGCGATTCTACAAAGCAAAGCAATTCACATTGAATCATGGATAGAAAGAATAACCCACATTGTGCCCAACTTCGACACGCAGTCCAAGATGGACCTCTTCGCGTCGAAGGATTCGACCCGGCGGGATGCTCCACGCTGCATTCCTCGATGGAATTGAGGCTTCATTCTAAAATAATAAACATTACAAAATAACATAACAGAATAAAGATTCATAACAAGTGTTTTGATTCCCATGAGAACAAACAGGACGCGGCAGACTCAATAATTTCAAGCTTTGCTTTGAATTTCCCGCATTTGAGATTTCGCGCATAAAACATGCGATTTTGGCTGCGTACTCTCAAGCTCCGCCCACTTCTCCGGAGCCATAATTCAATGCTTGATCATGACCGTTTTTACCACTGGCTGAATGGCCGTGTTCAAGGTTTTTTGCCGTTTTCTTCTTTTTTTTGTTTTTTTCAAGTTCTGAAAAGTTCAAAGCTTAAAACGATTTATGCAATCGTAGTCATTGGTAATATTAATTAACTTATACATTATTATACTACAACCGAGTCTAGATTTCCGAATGTAAGCTATCTTGTGATGAATACAGCGTTCATTATTTGTTTCAGTTTCGAAAAAAAATAAGCGTTTGTTTGTGCTACGAGCGCGGGAGCTTTCTTGTTTTAAATGAGATTAATGTCGAATATTCGGATTACTTTATGAAATTAGTCCGTTCTGCGTTTATATATGAGATTATTCATTTTCTTTCTTCAAGGATCTTCCTCCGACGAGCTCCGAGGACAAGTGGCGAGGCGACTTCAAGTCATTCGGCAACGCCACTGACTGTTCGCTCAAGTATACCAAGGTGCTGGGATTTTTTTTCAAATCTTTTTTTTTTTATCAGAAGGTTTTCAGTCATTAATGTATAGGGTTTCCTAACCGATTGTGTAGTATACAAATAATTTTTCCTTGGCTATTTACTTGACTCAGTTCTTTTATAGTATGATTTAAACTATCATTAGTAAGTGATAGTCTAATATAATTTTCTTTTATTATATATTTCCTTCTTTACATGAAAAAGTAAGTTAACTTATTCCTGACAAACTTCATTTGTTTGCGCTTACAGGAGGTTGAAGAGTGCAAGCCTTTCGGAGACGAGCGCAAGCCACGTGCCTGGAGTATGCAAAGGACAGCAGGTGAGAGAGTTATAATGTACGGAGTGAAATACGATAATTACAGTATACCATTTGGTAAAGAATAAATATAGTTCACAGGTAAAAAAAATTGAAATTTTTTTACACATGCAAGTAAAACGGTAACTTGTGTTTTCCCCATGGTTCAGACCAGAATACATTACATTATAATACCCCTGCAATTGAAATTACGCTTTCTCCAGGTGTACGAAAAGTGTTCTGTACTAGATATATTGTGTGATTTATTAGTTAATAAAAAAAATTACAAAGAATATTCCTTCTAGTTGGAAAGAGTACTTGTGCTGGCCTTTTTGACGTACTTAAAAAAAAATCCTTCCGAAAATACATTGTCCATGCTATTTTTGTTGCAATTTTCGGTGACTCAATGATTTATTAGTTAATAAAAAAAATTACAAAGAATATTCCTTCTAGTTGGAAAGAGTACTTGTGCTGGCCTTTTTGACGTACTTAAAAAAAATCCTTCCAAAAATACATTGTCCATGCTATTTTTTTTGCAATTTTCAGTGACTCAATGATAGCGCTATTTTAGTAATACACAATTGTAGTTTGCGGAATAAAAAAAGAGATACTATGTAGGAAAAGGTTTTGAAAACAATGAAAAGCTAATAGCAGTTTTTATTTTCTTTTTGTAAAATTTGAAAGAAAAGACCATCTATTTAAAAGACTTTTAGGCTGCTTATATATGTAATTCTTTTTTAAGGCGTCATCTCCGTGATGTAATCGTCGGCAAGATTTACTTCCTGCTGGTTCGCATCAAGATCATGTACATGGCGCTGACAATAATCAAGAATTAAATGATTGGGTCAGGTTACAGGAATTTAAACAATTTGATTTGTGTCCTAATGATTTATTCTTACTTTAGCACTTTTAAAATTAAAGATCATGTACACTGTAGGATTTAGTTAGTATAATTCATATTTCATCTCAATGCGGATGATTTTTTAAACCTTTTTATATTTTATCGTTCTACTCCAGGCGAGTCGATCCCGAGTCGCGTCTTCCTTGGCGGATACCGCAAACGATACGGTATCTCGCGACTACAGTATACTATGTCCCAAGACCCATTACGTCGATGTTGCTTGAACCTAAGTTTGATAATGTGTCGTAGAAGCATTGTTACATTGACATTCTGGAAAAGGTGGTTGCAATAAAGTGTATTTTGAAACGTGTCTGCGTGATTGTTGCCCCCAGGTAACTTGTGTCGTTTGAATGCTAATCGACTGAGATATTCTTCGCGTATTCGATAGGAAGATGTTGTGATTGTATGAGGATATGTAGTTCGTGGGAATCGGCGGTGTGTTCACTTGTTTCTCCATCTTCCACTCTCTCTCTCTCTCTCTCTCTCTCTATATATATATATATATATATATATATATATATATATATATATATATACATTTACATATACATATACATATATATATATATATATATCTGTCTCTCTCTCTCTCTCTTTATCTCTCTCTCTCTCTCTCTCTCTTTCTCTCTCTCTTCCTCTCTCTTCCTCTCACTCTCTCTCTTTCTCTCTCTCTCTCTCTCTCTCTCTCTCTCTCTCTCTCTCTCAATTTATAGTGCCTTGAGAAAGATGGCGTTGCCTGTGTGCGACCTGCCCGGTCGCCACCTCTTAGCGAAGCTTGTTGTGGAAGGCCAGAGGGTAGTAGTGGAGGAGCTCGCGATCATCGGCGAGCTTGTCATCGCCCGTTGCATGATTTCTCTGATGGCCATGGAAAATGAGGTTACTCTTGTTACCTGTTCATCGGCTATACTTGCTTGAACGTGTTTGGAAAATAGGGTTGAAATTTTATTTTGCTTTCACTTTTCTATGAAAAAGTAAACAAGATGTATTCGTGCTCATTGAGATTCACATCTTCGACTTGATGACGAATGTTTGGCGTGACGACATCATTCTGGTCAGGCTTTTTTTCTTTTAGGAAAAATGTGAAGTGTGATCACGATGGGTGCTTTTTCTGCTAGTTAAGACGAGCTTAATACAGAAGTATGTGATATACCAAAAAGTTTATTCTCCATTGCAGGATCGTGGTGGTCGTGCCTTAGTGCTGAAGAAGGTTCGTTGCATGGTTCTGATCCGGGGAGGGGGTAGAAACAGGGGTGGCCGGCCCCGGTCGGTGAGGCCGACCTCATGTGCCGATGCCGGGGGCCATGGGCAATTGAATGAATTTCATTCTTGTTGAAAACTCTTGACCCAATTCATGCTGAGGTGAGATATATTTTATTTCGTATGCATTACAGATGTGTTGCGCGTAGGAAATGTTCTCAATTTTGGATGGGGTTTGTCCTTCGACGAAGCTATTTTGTAGATTTTTTTTGTTCAGCTTTGGGGCCGGGGCCGACCACAGGAGCCGGGCCGGATCTTTTCGGCCCCTGGTCACCCCTGGATACAAACACTCCACTCCGGTGAGGGGGGAAGGGGTACAAGCCAAAAAAAGAAATGGTAAAATATTGTGTTCCACTAGGAAACCAATTTTTCTTTGATCTGCTCGATGACCTTGTTCAGCACCGCACTATTTTCTACCACCTGCGTCGTCAGCGTCTTCACGTCCTGAGTCCTTCTCTTCTTGGTTTCCTCCTCAACAACAATGAGATCTCTGTTCACCGACTCGGAGAGGATCGTCGCTTCACATTCCTCTACATCGTTGATTTCGGGTTACTTGTGCAAGTTTATGACGTTATAATTTATCTTATTTTATATCATTTTTTTTTCATAATTATATCTCATTATGACTAAAGATGAAATTATCTAATTCGTTGCCCAAAATACAAGGTTTTGCTTAATTGTATCAAGTTAAATAAACCATTTTTCAAAATTTAAGTATATCGTTTCCTGGAGAAAATAATTGTTCTCTTCATCATAGAATGCTCGGGACGCCTCTTCATGAACTCCTTTTCCAATGCGGCTTCTTCTTTTCGCCGGACACGCCAGACGCGTTTTTCTTCTATGGAAAAGTTAGTTTGTGCTTGTCTTCTTATTTCCTAGAATCTGATTTTCTTTATTATAGAGAGTTTAATGACTTACAATTTTCTCAACTGATTTATAATGACAGGCGCGTGATGATCCTGAGATCATACTGGAGGCAACTGTTGGTGACTTCGATCCGAACGGTTTATTTTTATGTTAATTTTCTTGAACATAGCGCTTCTTTTCTTATTTATTTGCTCACAATTGTTCGATGAGTACAGTTAGGCTAATTTTATCTTTTGTTTCACAATATAATGATTTATCCTGCCTTCAGATCCACAGGTTCGCCTTCTCCGCAGTGTGGAACGCCTCCACATGTGGCTGCTTCCGGATGCGGTGTCCCGCTTCTTTCGCTACGAGAACAACGTCTATATTGGTAAGTAATTTGACATGCAATTATCAAAGAGACCAGTGCGATGTTTTCGTTCCCCTCCTCCTTGACGGACACTTGTTTGAGACGAAAGGCGACTTTTCAAAACTTTGAATGCATTACTTACAATAAGCGCTGATAGCGTAATTTGAATTTACTTATAAAAAAAACAAGCTTCAAGATTTGAATTATAAGCTACATGTAAGCTCCATTCCTAGTTCGAAAGAGTGAGACGATTGTATTCGACTGCTCTTCTCGTCAACTCAGCGGCGTTCGGGGTCTTGGCAAACAACATTTCGCCAACGTCGGCGATTTTCCCTTCACGGAGGATGTCGCATACCAAATGGTTTGTCGTGGTAGTCGAAAATGTCGTTGTCTTTCTTGCTTTGTTTGTGCGTTTTCACCGATCAACTTCGTTAAGATGAAATACGAGTTGTCGACCATCTGGCTGAACCAACGCACCAGTCTCATCCCGAGTGACATCATTGACAATATTCAAGAAGAATTCGAGCAGTCATCGAGTGGTGGAGCATGAAGGACAACAATGGGCGGGTTCAGCCGAGGCTAGACTTCAATATATTTTCCTTTCTCTACTTTTCCCTTTTCGCTTCTATTTTTCTTTTCCTTGTCCTTATTCTATTTTTTTTCCATTTTTCTTTTTCTTTTCATTTTCACAAACAAAAAATTCTTAATTTTTTTTCTTGGGTCAAAATCTCATTTATTGGGGATAAAAATTCTTCTTCGCAAGCGAAAAAATCTCTTAACTTAGCAGCCCGGGGAAGGGCATGGTTCAACATGGCGCACGTACTGACGTTGTTCAGCGCAATTCTCATTCTAGGAAAACACAGTCTTGATTAAACTTGTTTAGATGGCACATCTGTGAATCTGCCTTTGCTCGAGATGACTCCAATTTCGAAGATAAAGTCATCAAATTGTCGTCTGGTTAGGTTATCCTTTGAATTTCGTGTATTTTATTTTTAAAGGTTATAAAACAGCGAGTGTAAGAACGTTGAAAACAAAATGGAGCAATTATTTTTCGATATGTTGACTCTAAGAACAAACAAAACTACATATTGCGTTTTTAGTTTTCTAATTAATTGCTGTAATTATTCAGGCGACATTATCTTTGCGAAGAACAGCTCGAAGTCGATCTGCCATATCCCGGCTCGGTACTTCGGGAAGGTCAAGAAGCTGACCGAGCTAGCAAAGGATTCCCTTTTGGCAGTCATCCCAGTCGCTGAGCGAGAGAGAATTAACGGATCTGTTGAGGATATACAGAGTTTGATCACAATGGTCTACACCAAGTTCTACTCTCAATACTATGACTTGAAAGTGTATTGACGATGTAGATTTTCTTTGCAAGAAGATCTAGAGAACTTTTGCTGGCGCCTAATTCTATGAATCAGAATTCAAGAAACGTGGTGGAATTATTAGATTCCTATCTGGCCTATAAGATCGATAGATGATTTCACTTTTTAAATTATTATTTACTGTCATGACTGTATGATTTTGTGTAGATTTCTTTTTCCTTATTACTATCAAGAAAGAAGAATGACAAGAATTCCTCTGGTACTTTCTCCTTTTTCCACATTCCTCACTTAAATCCAAAAGTCGGATTTTTACTCCGGAGATTAGTTGTTGACATTATTTTATTTTGTTTTGTGATTTTTTAATGCTCCACATTAATTTCTGCGAACGCTTTTGAATATGCGAGCAGTTTTCTATCTTTTTTTTTGTGCGATAAGCTCAAATGTGCTGGGTTCTAGCGATAACTTTGAAAATGTGTCGCGGGGGCATTGTTACATCGGCATTCAGAGCAGGGTTGCAATAAAGTGTATTTCGAAATATATGGTTGTGTGGTTGAAGCCCCCTGGTAACTGTGTCGTTTGAATATTAGTCGACTATGATATTTTCGTAGATTTATTGTGAAGGGGTTGTGATTCAGCGAGTATAAGGAGTTCATGGTATGAATCGATGTATTATTGGGTTCCATTATTGCTCCCTCTCTCCAAATCTCTGCCTCTCTATATCTCTCTGTCCCTCTTTCTATTTATCTCTCTTACTGTCGATATCTCTCTCGCTCTTTATTTATTACTCTGTCTCTACGCTGCCTTTGCCTCAAGTCCTTTTTCTGTTTTCCAGCATCTTATTCTACACAATACTCCTCCTTTTTCAATTTTTTTGTTTAGCGCAGTTTCTAATTTCTCTACCTCATTTTTTCATCCAATTTGTAATCTATATTCATTGAGGATATGGGGTTCATGGGAATCGGCCATGTGTTCACTTGTTACTCCATCTTCCTCTCTCTCTCTCTCTTTCTCTCTCTCTCTCTCTCTTTCTCTCTCTCTCTCTTTCTCTCTCTGTCTCTCTCTCTCTCGCTCTCTATTTCTGATTTCTTGAGAGAGATGACGCTGCCTGTGTGCAACTTGCCCGGTCGCCACCTCTCCGCGGAGCATGTCTTTCAAGCGGAGCGGCCGACTGACCATACTGCACGAGTCGAGGAGCTCGCAGTCATCGGCGAGCTAGTCATCGCCAGATACTTGAGTTCTATGTTGGCCAGGGAAAATGAGGTTACTCGTGATCATCGGTTGTACTTTTTTGTACTTAACAATTGGCTAGAAATTTAACTTTGTTTCCTCTTTACCATGAAGAATGGAACATAGTGTATTCATTTATTTTATTTATTCATACATCAAAATGATGTGATGACACATAGGCTATAATATATGATAAGAAATGAAGGAGTGAAAAACGAAACATAATGTATTCGTGCACATTGAGATTCACATCTTCGACTTGATGACGAATGTTTGGCGTGATGACATCATTCTGGTCAGGGTTTTTTTTTCTTTTGGAAGCTAATATGAAATGTATTTGCCTATGATTTACGTGTGAGTTCTGATCACGATGGGTGTTGTTCTGTCAGTTAAGATGAGCTTAATAATGAACCTGTGTGATATTCCAACAGTTTATTCTCCGTTACAGGATCGTGGAGGTCGTGCCTTAGTGCTGAACAATGTCAGTTGTATGGCTCCGATCCCGGGGGGGGGGGGGGGGGGGGGTACAAAAAACACTCCAAGCCTGAAAGGTGGGAGGGAATGGTAAAAGACTTTTTCCCAGTCGGAAAACTATTTTTCATTCATCTGAGGTGGGTATTCATTCATACGACCGATTCACCGCCCTTCGCGATAAGCGTCTTTACGTCCTGAGTCCTTCTCTTCTTGGTTTCGTCCTCAACAACAAAGAGATCTCTGTTCACCACCTCGGCGAGGATCGCCGCTTCACATTCCTCCACATCATTGACTTCGGGTTACCATTACAAGTTCATGATGTTAATTTTATTCATCTGATTTTATTTCAACTTTTGTCCTGATTATATCTCTTGATTTAGCAAATTCGTGGCCCAAAGTACAAGATTTTGTTTAATTGTATCCAGTTATAAATAAAGATTATTTTCTAAATTTAACTATATCGTTTGCTGGAGAAAATTATTTTTCTCTTCCTCATAGAATGCTCAAGACGGCCCTTCATGACCATCTTAGCCAATGCGGCTTCTTCTTTTCGCCGGACACGCCAAACATGTTTTTCTTCTATGCAAGAGTTTGTTCATGCTTTTCTTCTTTTTCCTTAAAATATGCTTTTGTTTTTATTATGGAGAATTACTTTAATTGCTCAACTGATTTATATTGTCAGGCAAGTTATGGTCTTGAGTGCATTCTGGAGGCAACTGTAGGCGACTTTGATCCGAACGGTTTATTTTATGCTTATTTTTTTTAATTGTTCGATGCCTTTAATTTGACCAATTTTATGGTTTGAATCACTTCAGATTTATCTTGTCTGCAGATCCACAGGTCCGCCTTCTCCGCAATATTCAACGCATTCACATGTGGAAAATTCCGGATGTGGGATTTCACACCAGCTTTTTCTTTCGCTTCGAGAACGACGTGTACATTGGTAAGTAAGTTGACATGTTAGTATAACAGGAATGATAAGGGTTGCCGGTTGGCCTCCCTGAACAAGGTGCGGTATATGAAAATGGGATCGAAATGCAGGGAGGGGAAGTTTGAAAACCGGTCCCCCATTCTCTCGGTTTCTGTATAAAGTACAGCCTGTACACTACCCCCCCCCTCAATGAAAATAGACTTGCAAAGCTTTAAAAGCATAGTTTAGCGCTGATAGAATAGTGTGAATATAATTGTTTAAAAAAACAGGTTTAAAGATTTTAATTATAATGTAGTTGTAAGTTCCGTTCGCAGTTCGCACGAATGAAACGGTCATCTTCGCCTGCTCTACTCGTCAACTCAGCGGCGTTCGGTTTAACAGCGCGCAGCTTTTCGAATTTCAACTGGGAAGGTGCCTCATCCCAAATGGTTTATCGATTTTTAACAATGGTGAAAAAAAGTCCTAAACGGAGCACCCATCCTGATTTTGTGCCTTAATCAGACACTACCTTACGCTATTTGATCAAAGAACTCGTTTCTACATTATAACTTCCTTTTGGCGACCAAGAGAATCACTTTTGGGGGACCTCGGACCACCTTTTTCCGTCATTTCTAAGTGTCTTCATTTGGTAACTTCTCCGTTTTCTCCAAACAACTCCTTTGAGATGTACTACGAGTTGTCGAGTGTGTGGTTGGACAAGCGCAACAGGCTCATCCCGAGTGACAACATTCAGCCAAGACTCCAGCAGGGATCGGTCATCGAGTGGTGGAGCATGAAGGAGAACAATAGGGCCATTCAGCCCAGGCTAGACATCCATACCTATTCTTTTCTTTACTTTTATTTTTTCTTTCCTTTTTCTAATTTTTTTTTCTTCTTTTTCTTGTTTTCCTTTTCCATTAATTTCCCTTTTTCTTTTTTTCTTTTCTTTTCTTTAACTTTTTCTTTTACTTTTCACTCTCGCTTTCATTTTTATTTTCTTCTCTTTTGCCTTTTCGTTCTTTGCATCCTCCTTCTCCTGTCTTTTTCGCACTTAGTGTTGAATATTGTCCGGTCCGGCTCCGAGGTCGGACCCGGAACAGGCTCCGAATTCAAGCAGGGATGTCCAGAGTGGGTCGGCCCGGGCTCGGCCCGCTTTGGACATCCCTGCATCGAATATACATAAATCACATTTTCCCTTGCTTAGGTGGCACTTCTGCGACCCTGCCTTCGCGCGAGGTTTTATCGAGTCAAATGATAAGGCCATCAGATTGCCATCTGGTTTGATTTTCCTCATTTTCGGAGCTTTTGTTTTTAAAGGTAAGAAAACCAACGAGTGTAAGAATGCTGGGTGACAATATGGAGCAAATATTTCGCTATGCTGACTGCAATAACAAACAAAACATCATTTTCCATCATAATTTCTCCACTTGATTGCCGCTGTAATCATTCAGGTGATGTTCTCTTTCTGAGGAACAGCCCAAAGTCGTTCAACCGCATCCCTGCGCGGTGCTTCGGGAAGGTCAAGAAGCTGACCGAGCTGGCAAAGGATGCCCTTTTGGCAGTCATCCCTGTCTCTGAGCGGGAGAGAATCAACGGATCTGTTGAGGATATTGACAGTTTGATCACCCAGGTCTACACCAAGTTCTACTCTTAATCCGATCACTAGAAAGTCTATTCACGATGTAGATTTTCTTTGCTAAAAGATCTAAAGAACTTTTGCTGACGCCTAATTGTATGAATCTGAGTACAAGAAACGTGGCGGAATAACTAGATTCATGGCTGCTTTAATGGACGTGTAGAATAGCCATGTGTTCTTGCTTCTCTGACAAGGGAAGCCACTTTCCATAACCCAGCCAATCGCAACCATAGTAACTTTATTATGTAGAATTCCTCGAAAAATGAGTCTGAAACTATTTTAAAACTGCGGAGGACGCTTCTGCGAACGTTTTTGAATATGCGAGAAGTTTTTTCTATCTTTTTTTTCTGCGATAAGCTCAATTGCATCGCAGGGGCATTGTTACATCGGCATTCTGGTTTAAGCAGGTTGCAATAAAATGTATGTATTTCGAAATAAGGTTGCGTGGTTGTAGCCCCCGAGTAACTTGTGTCGTTTGAATATTAATCGACCGTGACATTTTTGTGGATTCATGGTTCAAGGGGACGTCTGTATGCATAGCTTGTACTGTGATACTATCTATACGTAGGTTTGTCTCTCTCACCTTGTTATTCACTTCGCCTGACCTCTCTAATGCACACTCGTATATTATTACATCCATCCACTTTTCTATGCGTTGTATGGACAGAAAAGAGTACAAGAGAAAAAAGCCATTCAGAGACAGAGAAGTGGAGAGTACATGGAAACAATTTTCTTTTCTGATTACGCATCTTACGAAACGACTCATCCCCAGTAGCCACAAAGGACAGCTCGGAACAGCATCTTTCTGTATCTCGCTGTCTCTCTTTCGCTTTCTTTCCTCGCCCTATCTTTCGCTCGCTCGCTCTCTCTCTCTCTCTCTCGCTCTCTCTTCCCTTCTCTAGCACTCTCTTCCTCTTTTACTCTCCCTCGCTCTCTTGCATTCACACTCAGAACCTTTGCTTATTTTTTCTTCTCTTTCCCTCTGGTCTGGATGGTCATCCTTGTTACCCGAGCCTTCCCACTTTGCAGATTCGAATTGTAAAGGAGGGAAACAACGACTAGCTTTTTCTCCCACTTGTTAACATTCCCCTCATTTTGCAGTTACTAATTTTTTTTATTAATTTAGCACGTCCTTTATTTCTCGCTGGAACCCGAACATCTAAATATCCTTACTATATATGTACTTAGAAAGAAATCATCCGTGTTCGTTTTCTTCCCCTCTTTCCGTGCTCTTATTTTGAACCCCCCCCCCCCCACCCCCTCCTCTCTGCCGGGTCGCTATCTCTCGCTCTACGACCACCACGCCCGGGCTCCCTTTACGGCTGCGAGTCGTTGTTGCCGATCGACCGCAAGAGTCGTTGTTGCCGATTTAGAAAAGGGGGGAGTCGTCGTTGCCGATTTGGAAAAGGGGGGGGGGGAGTCGTCGTTGCCGATTTGGAAAAGGGGGGGGGGGAGTCGTCGTTGCCGATTTGGAAAAGTGGGGAGCCGTCGTTGCCGATTTGGAAAAGGGGGGAGTCGTCGTTGCCGATGTGGAAAAGGGGGGGGGGGGGGGGGGTGTCGTCGTTGCCGATTTGGAAAAGGGGGGGAGTCGTCGTTGCCGATTTAATGAATAATTATAACTCTTTCCACAATCGAACTTAATAAACATATACCTACATATTTTTCCGTGTCGGCAATTCGGCAACAACGACTCCATCAACCTTTTCCAAATCGGCAACAACGCCTCCCCCCCCCTTTTCCAAATCGGCAACAACGCCTCCCCCCCCCCCTTTTCCAAATCGGCAACAACGCCTCCCCCCCCTTTTCCAAATCGGCAACAACGCCTCCCCCCCCTTTTCCAAATCGGCAACAACGCCTCCCCCCCCCCTTTTCCAAATCGGTAACAACGCCTCCCCCCCCCCTTTTCCAAATCGGCAACAACAACGCCTCCCCCCCCCCTTTTCCAAATCGGCAACAACGCCTCCCCCCCCCTTTTCCAAATCGGCAACAACGCCTCCCCCCCCCTTTTCCAAATCGGCAACAACGCCTCCCCCCCCCCCTTTTCCAAATCGGCAACAACGCCTCCCCCCCCCCTTTTCCAAATCGGCAACAACGCCTCCCCCCCCCCTTTTCCAAATCGGCAACAACGCCCCCCCCCCCTTTTCCAAATCGGCAACAACGCCTCCCCCCCCCCCTTTTCCAAATCGGCAACAACGCCTCCCCCCCCCCTTTTCCAAATCGGCAACAACGCCTCCCCCCCCCCCTTTCCCAAATCGGCAACAACGCCTCCCCCCCCCCCTTTTCCAAATCGGCAACAACGCCCCCCCCCCTTTTCCAAATCGGCAACAACGCCTCCCCCCCCTTTTCCAAATAGGCAACAACGCCTCCCCCCCCCTTTTCCAAATCGGCAACAACGCCTCCCCCCCCCCCTTTTCCAAATCGGCAACAACGCCTCCCCCCCCCTTTTCCAAATCGGCAACAACGCCTCCCCCCCCTTTCCTAATCGGCAACAACGCCTCCCCCCCCCCCTTTTCCAAATCGGCAACAACGCCTCCCCCCGAAATTTGACCTAGATATTTTTTTCGCGGCAACAACGACTCGCAGCCTCCCTTTACTCCATTTTCAATCATTCCGGTTTTTCTGTTTGCTCTCTCATCAGTTTCTTGTTCTCTTCCTCATATTTTTCAGATTCAAATTTTAATCTAATTACATATATGTTTAATTAGTCTCATGCGGCGGGATAGAATGAGATGGCGTTACCTGTGTGCGGCTTGCCCGGTCGCCACGGCGGGATAGATTGAGATGGCGTTACTTGTGTGCGGCTTGCCCGGTCGAAGCTTGTTGTGGATGCGGAGCATCGGCCGGCATGCAAGCTGTATTTGGATGTGGCGGACCTCGCAGTCATCGGCGAGCTAGTCATTGTTTCATGCAGCAGTTGCCCTATACTTATTTCGACTTAATAATTGGCTATAAATATTATTAGATTCATTACTGCTTTAATCGATGTTTAGAATGGCATTGATTCCTTGCCAAATATATACAAGGATGATATTCTTTACAATTTCTTCTCCGTGAATTTCATTAATCTTTTATGTCCTTTTGCCTGGAGGATCGATATATGATTTCACTTTTTAAATTATTATTTTCAGTCATGACTGTATCCTCCTTTTTCGTTTTGATTCTCCGAATTATATTCCGCAAAAGAGATGCGAAGAGTATTTCTGCGTATTTTTGTGCAAGCTCAAATGTACTAGGAGACCCTTGTAGATTTCAGATAGCCGACCAACAGATTTCTGTTTCTATTTGCAATGATAGGGTGCAGTATACTTACTTCCCGCTTCAAATAAATGAGTTATTACGTATCTCACGATTGCCGTAAATTATGTTCGAAAACTCCAATTTAATGCCATTAATACTTGATTCTAAGTTTTTAAATGCGTTGTGGGATATTGTTACATTGGCATTCTGGAAGAGGAGTATGCAATAAAGTGTATTTAGAAATCTGGCTGCATGATTGTGGCTCCGGGTAACTTCTGTCGTTTGAATGGTAATCGACTGAGCATGAGCTATTTTCGTGGATTTGCTGGATTCTCTCCCTTCTTTCTCTCTGTTGGGGCCGTGGCTGCCGAAGGTTGACCTGTGTATGCGAAGCCAAGCCCCTTACCTCTCTCCCTCTTTCTCACCTCTCTCTATCTCTCCCGTCTCTCTCCCCCTCTTCTTTTTTTTTCATTTCACTATCCATTCTCTCTTTCCATTTCTAATCTATCTCTTCTCCCTCTCGTGCTCTCGCTCTCTCTTTCTCTCTCTCTCTCTCTCTCTTTCTCTCTCTCTCTCTTTCTCTTTCTCTTCTCTTTCTCTTTCTCTCTCTCTCTCTCTCTCTCTCTCTCTCTCTCTCTCTCTTTTATCGACCTTTTAGTCGCCGTCCGTACACAAAAAATTCTGATGGCATGAGGAGCGCATATGCAAGAAAGGGGGCAGTCTAAATGTCAACAGAGAGATAGAGAGAGAGATAGAAAGAGAGAGAAATGAAGGCCACGAAAATGTTGTTTCATATATGGAGAGTCGATCGGTGGCCGGTCGGGTTCTCCTTTTCTCTTCACTTCTCTCGTCATACACACGAGGACTTCTCTCGCTTGAATCAGCAGCAGCAGCGTAAACCTGCTTCGACTATTTTAATTTCCTGCAGAATACATTGGAAGAACCGACATCAGGCTCGTATTCTTAAAAATCATCTTTTGGATTACTCTTTCAGATAAAAAGTTTAAATTGCGAAAGTAGAGAAATTATTCATTGGTTTTTTGAAAGGATAAAGAGCTTAAAATAATGAATGATATTTATTAGTAAACATACAGTATGAAATGTGAAGATTAAAGCTTGCAGGACGATCCCAGCATCAGACAGAACTGACCAACATCGTGAGTTGTGACTGCTTTCGACCACTGCTGACAGCAGGGCCGAATCCAACTCCCAGCCAGAACCCTACGCAAAAGACCACTCTCGCACGTGGTGAGATGTTGCGCCGCTCGCGGCCACAATCCATGACCTCCAAGCAGAATACATGTCTCGAGTCCGAACACGCCCTGGGACAGACAGGAAGAAATGGAATTGGACGTCCCTTCATCGCCCACCCGTCGACAACAGCAGCGGCCACTCATGGCGTGAACTCCTGAACGTGCGCTCCTCGAGAGACTGGCAGCAGCTCGCAAGTCTCTACCATTCGTGGAGTCGCCCTCAGGCTTCAACGGACACTTTAGCAGTCAGTTTGCGATCGGCCCAAAGCCAGACTATACACGACGAAGAAATCCATTTCCGAGCAATGATCACTGTCGACGAAATTTAACATTTCCAGAAGTGAACTGACGTCGCACGCAAAATGAGACTCGCGACAGGCAAGCAAGACAACGAGCGGCGAGCACCGACGGGTCACCTCAGAAAGCCGAAACCGCTGGGCAACGTCGAGCCCTTCCTGTACAAGTATGTAGGGCCGAGATTGATCGGAAGCGTGCACATCGAAACGGTCTTAAATGCCCGGCATGATCTTCGATTTCTGAAAATCGATCTTTAGTCGCTCAATGTGGCCGATGGCAACTCAACCAACTTGGATTTCGATAAGATATTACAAAAGATGACTTGTTTTTCATTGTTAGCATAGGAAGCATTTCTAGTGTGTATGTATCTATGTATGTATGTGCCCCTTCTCTCTATATAATCTGCTTTTCTACTAATGCTGATAAACCTGATCCTTCTGATCCGGAAAGTACCAGAACAACCGGAATAGGGGTCGGCCCGGTATTTGTGATTCAAAAATGACACACATGGAAAATTACTAAAAGAAAAAGAAGGCTGATCGTAGCAAGAGCGGGCTAATCATCGATGGAGAGAGGCTTGGTTCCTGCGCGCCAAAGGTGATGAGCATTACTTTACTTTGTTGATTACTTTTCCTGTGAGCATTTACCTGAAATAACCTGAATTTGTTTCTTTATTTCATTCAAGTGGCTAGCTCGATACGTCTTCCCTAGTCAACTTCTGTGACCGTAATTGACATGTACCCCCTCCCCCCCCCCTTCCGATACAAGCTTCCTGGATTGTGCGCTGATGCAGTACAGCATCTTGTGATTTCTCTTCACTTGCATCTTCACCACCGACAGGAAGGCGGGGATGACTTCCGTGCTCTTGGACTAAAGCTTCTTGCAACTATGCACATATACATATGTATTTATATAGTTTAAAAGAAGGATGTATTGTGCGGAATATACATAGAAACGCGAATAAAAATTATAATAACTTCGTTTATAATTTGGATGCTACATATAGAGTAACGAGGTGAGAGGAAATGTGACAACCTTGCATTTCTGCAAGGAATCGCTATGAAGAAGTGCCAACTTGTGGAATTCTGTGATTGGATGAAATTCACATGTATAAATATCCGTAACTGGTATTATGCACAGCAGTGAAGACAATAGAAAGATGCATATTAAAAAAAAATACATATAACGAAAATAATTCACAGTTAAAGCTAACAAAATCGTCTTTTGCATGTGCAGATGTCAATGTTATGTAAACATATATGTATGTATCTTGGATTGAAACCGTGAATAATCTTTTTTTATCAGCCCCACCGAATTCAATAAGTGGAAATGAGATTAGCATCGACTGTGACTAGATGATACTTCAGGAGGTTGGCAGAAGACACCTCAACTCCGTTGAAGGTCCACTTGCCGTAGATGTTGCACGCGAGGACGATGCGCACTTGGCTTCGCCTCTCGCTCGAAACGACGCCTTTATGGCCGTTGCCAAACTGTAAAGAATTAGTACATAAACTTTTTTTAAATTTCCTTTAAGGCATACGAATTTAGAGCAGATAAATGAAACCATTAAAAAATTAGCCTGTTTTTATCATAAATGACAAAGAAAAAAAAAAAACCATTTCGATCATCGACGAAGCGGGGTCTTTCCAACCTTAACCAAAAAAAAATTTGTTCCCTTCTCCATTTTTTCTTATATTATTGGCCATTCTTTTCTCTGTAACAGTCGAAATTAATGATTCAGAATGTATGCACGCACCAGGAATAAGACTGTGACGAGAACGTATAATGAGGAGAGAATCATTTAAGAGGAAGAGAGGGAGAGAGAGAGAGAGGGAGAAAGACAAAGAGAGAAATGAAGGCCTCGAAAAGGTTGCTCCATAGTTCACTTGCTCCTCATGGAGAGTCGGTCAGCGGCCGCCCCTCTCTCCTCTCTTCATTTGCATGAGATCTCTCCACGAAATTTGTTGACCAATCCGAGGCTTCAATTTTTCTTGTATCCATTTCATCCCTTCAACATTTTAATTACGGTTTCTATATTATTTGTTCCTCTGCCAAGATTGATATTGATGTTAGCAGTTTCTTGATGCTCCTCTACAGGATACTTTAGAGATCACTCTTTATATTATTTGCGGTAATTCAGAGCAGAAATACTTTGTTTGGTCATTATCTATTAGCCTTCGATGAAAATTAAAAGTATTTTGTGCGATGCTAAAAGGACCAAAGCAATGTTTTCCGAAGAAACCAATGGTTTTGCCAACAGATTCAAGATGGGAAAAAATTCTGTTGTATATGAGGCCCTAATTGTAAGTTCATATTTCTGTTTTTAGTTGCAATTATAGGTTGCCGTACATATATTTCGCTCCTAACAACCAGAAAAGAAGAGATATTTCGGGATCTAATGAACGAACACCGTATTCCCAAGGCCGCCCTCACTTTGTGTTACTTAATTCTATATTTTAAAGTTTTAAAATTTGTTGTGGACGCATTTTTGCATTGGCAATCTGGAACAGGAGGTTGTAATAATGTGTATTTCCAAATGAGGCTGCATGATACTAGATCCCGGGTAGTTTATGTCGTTTGAATGCATTCGACTTCGTGGATTCGTTATGAAGGTGATTCTACAAGAATAATGTACTTGTATGATGGTGTTCACGTGATTCTCTCCCTCATCTACGCTTTCTCCTTCTCTTCATTACTCTCTCACACTCTGTCTGCCTCTATTTATCTCTCTCTCTCTCTCTCTCTGTCTCACGATCTCTTTTCCTCTCTCTTAATCTCCTGCTGACAATCACCTCTTGCCACGCATTTCTCCTCCGGTTGCAACCATCCCGCTATTTTATTTATCTTTCTTGCATCAGTTTAACCAGCTTCTCTTCTGGATCTTTTTCATAACCAAGTTGTATTCTAATTACATATATCTTTAACTTGTCTCATGCAGCAGGATCTACTTATTCCTTGCGAGAGATGACGTTGCCCGAATGCGACTTGCCCGGTCGCCACCTCTCACTGGAGCATGTCGTGGACGCGGAGTATGGAAGGACATGCGAAATGCAAGTGATGGAACTCGCACTCATCGACGAGCTAGTCATCGTCACATGCAAGACTTGCTTTAGAGCAAGAAAAAATGAGGTGTTATTTGTGCGTCCTATTTATTGCTTATACTTGTTTTTTTCTCTTTGGATTTAAGAGATCGCAAGAAATGTTATTTTGGTTTACACTTCACTCATCGTCAGAAAAACGAAGCATACATATATGCAGTGCTGAACAGAGGGGAATAAAAAACAAATTTCTTTCCGAAATTTTTTTTTACTTATTTGAACATTAGAAGCATCTTTAGACAGATACGAATTGATCCACGTCCATAAAATCGTATGTAAATAATTCCGCGAATGGCTCCTTTAATAGGGATGAAACATGTTTGTTTGTTTTTTTCGGAAAAAAATTTTCTATCCATGGTCAAGAGGGGTTCAACCCGATGCAGTTTTGAACAATGTCCCGTGAACAGCTCCAACGGCTCCTTGTGAGAGGGGGTGGGGGTTCAACGCGGCGCATGCGCCGAACTCGTTCAGCACTGAACATACGGTATTCCTGTATACATTGAGGTTCACTTCTTCGACTTGTTGACGAATCTTTGGCGTGGCGACATCATTCTGGTTAGGTTGTTCTTTTGGAAGCAAAATTGTGAAATTTATGTAGTTTAACTATGCAATATTTTTCGATAATTTACGTGTGAATCCTGATCACGGTGTATCATAGACGAGCTTATGTTTGTGGATCCTTGCGCGTTATTCCATGGACCATTTGTTCCCCATTACGCAGGATCGGAGGTGGTCGGGCGTCAACGCTCGATCTTCCGCCGCATGATCCGGTACGGTGAGAGAGGAGGAAAAAGGGGTCAAAGTCAAAACCCTTCCTGTTAACTTTCCATTCATCTGCCCGATGGCAGGAAGTCTCTGATGTGGGGTTTAACACTGCGCAAGCATCGACCTTGTTCAGCTCAGCCCTTCTCGCCACTTCCCGTTTAACTGTTATCGTCTCCATGTTCTGACTCCTTCTCTTCTTGGCTTCCTCCTCAACGGCGGCGAGATTTCCATTCAACAACTCGGCGAGGATCGTCGCTTCACACTCCTCTACATCATTGATCACCGCAAGTTTAAGATGAAATAATTCATCTATTTCATTTAATTTCATTTTTTCGTCACTATTAGATCTGGTGTGTCAGGTTGTGTCTCATAGTAACACGTTGAAACACCGTATTTGTAAAGTTCAGTACTATATCGTTGGCTGGAGAAAATAACTTTTCTCTTCCACGCAGAATGTTCCGGATGCGTTTTGAAGGCATCATTACTGTGTACAACTTATTCTTCTCGCCGGACACGCTAAACACTATTTTCTTCTATGGGTCTGTCTGTCCTATTTTCATTTGTAATAGGAAGTGAAAGGCTTGACTTGTAATTGTTGAATTGATTTAGTGCCATCGTGGTAACGGTGAGTGCATTCTGGAAGCTACTGTAGGCGACTCTGATTCTGATTTTACATTTTATTTAACATTTTGCTCCCTTTTTTACAACTGTTCGACGGTCACAGTTAGACTAGTGACATTTTTTTTTTGAATCACACTATTATAATTTATCCTGCCAGCAGATCCACAAGTCCGCCTTCTCCGCAGTGTTGAACGCATCCACATCTGGCAGTTTCCGGATGCGGTATTTTTCAGCTGTGAAGAATTTCGCTGCGGGAACCACGTGTTTTTTCCCAAGAACAAACCTACATAAGTTGGTATGAAATGAGCAAGGAGATCTTGCACAAAATACTTTAAATGTATTGCCAAGCGCTGATTAATGTTATGAATTTAAGTTTAAAAAAAGTTTAAACACTTGATATATTAAACAGCTAAGTGTAAGATCCGTTCGTAGTTGGCAAGAGTGCGACGGTTATATTCGAATGCTCTACACGTCAACTCATCGGCATTCGGGGTCTTGGAAAGCAACTTTTCGTCGACTACGACGATCATTTCAACCGGAATGTCTCCTCCCTAATGGTTTGTCTTGGTATTCCAGAATGTCTTTATTGTTTTCTCCGAACAACTCCTTTAAGATGCGCTACGAGCTGCCGACCATGTGGTTGAACAAGCGCAGCAGTCTCATCCCGAGTGCCAACATTCAACTGCAATTTCAGCATTCATCCGTCATCAAGTGGTGGAGCATGAAAGACACCAATTGGATGACTCAGCCAAGGCTTGACTTTTCTTTTTTTATTTCTTTTCTTTTCTTTCTTTTCTTTTCTTTTCTTTTCTTTTCTTTTCTTTTCTTTTCTTTTCTTTTCTTTTCTTTTCTTTTCTTTTCTTTTCTTTTCTTTTCTTTTCTTTTCTTTTCTTTTCTTTTCTTTTTTCTTTTCTTTTCTTTTCTTTTCTTTTCTTTTTCTTTCTATTTCTTGTTTTCCTTCTTTTTATCGCTCTTTAATTTAATTCTTTCACTACTGTCTTTATTTCACTCTAGAAAGCAACCATAAATCTGGAATAAATTATTCCCCTCTTTCTTTAGACGGCACTTCTGCGACTCTGCCTTTCGTCGTCCTTTCCATTTCAATAAAGGCTTCAGATTGCCATCTGGTTTGATTATAGTCTAATTTCTCCCAGCTTTTGATGTTAAAGATTATAAACAATTGTTAAACGAACAAATTTTTTTAAAGAACATTCGGCCACAAAATAGAACAATTATTTCGATATGCTGACCAGAGCTGCACGCGGCCCGGGCCGGCCGGCCCAAATTTCTAAGGTCCTCTAGGGCCGGGCCGGGCCGGGCCCAACCTTGGGCCCGGCGCTGAGCCCGATTGGGTCCGATTTTCAAAAATTTGCAGGCGAACGTGCCTATGACAGAGCGAATTCTTGTTGCTCATGCATTATATTATAGTTGGGGTGTCGTAATCTCTTCAGAATAAAATAAATGAGAAGCCTTGTGAACGGCAAGCTAGAAGAAAAAAAAATTTTGCTAAGAAAATTACGAATTACAAAATTGGAATCTTTAAAAATCGGGCCGGCCCGGGCCGGCCCTGGCCGGCCGGGCCCAAAATTCCAGGGCCCTAGAACTGTGGTCCGGGCCGGGCCGAAATTTTGGGCCCGAAGGGCCGGCCGGGCCCAAAAAATTTGGGCCCGGCCGCGTGCAGCTCTGATGCACGCGGCCGGGCCCAAATTGCGTGCAGCTCTGATGCTGACTCCAAGACCAAACAAAGCTACATATTCCGTTAGTAGCTCTCCACTAGATTGCTGCAATCATTCAGGCGATATTCTCTTGGTGGAGCAGAGCTCAAAGTCGATCTACCGTATCCCGGCGCGATGCTTCGGGATGGTCAAGAAGTTAACCGAGCTGGCCAAGGATGCCCTTTTGACACTTACTCCACCTGCAGAGCGAGAGAAAATCAAGGGAAATGTTGTGAATATTGACAGATTGTTTACCCATGTCTACACAAAGACGATTAATTTTTCCATTAGATAGGAATTCACGATGTCGATTTATCAAGGCGTAGAATCTCTTATTGTTAGCAAAAAGTTCTAAAGAACACACGCTGTTGATTAATTGCATGAATCTGAATTGCGATTCATTTACGTGGCGAGCTCTTGCTTCGTTGAGCGGTCTCCCTTTGAATATGCCCAAATGATTATATTCCACATCATTTCTTCGCTGTGAATTTCATTAATCATTTCGTCCCCTTTGCTCGATACATATAAATTGGCAGTTTTTTTTTAAATATTTCCTGTGAAGTCTGAATGATTTCTGTACGAATTATTTTCGATAAATGATTCGCTTTAGTGTCAGTGATCAATTAGTGTGAACAGACAAAACGCACGCCTATTTGAAATGGACCGTGCTCTGCCCTCGGCCTTGAGAACATTTCAGAAGTTTCCGGAGCGGGGTCGGCTGCTGCGCGTGCCCGGACTCTACAGAGAGCCCACAATCCCTTGTCTTGACTTCTCTCGTCGTTGACATGAGGTCTTCTCTAGATTCTGACTGACGACTGAGTGTCGTATACATACGTTCTGCTTCGAAGTAGAAATCACGATGAATGACGCCGGAATAAGCTGGATACATCATAATCTCATTTTTAGAAAGTAGAGCAGAGCCCCTTCACAGGCTGCCATCCTTTTCCTACCACTGTCAGTAGTAGCAGCGTCTATCCTTCTCGCCTATGTATGTATTTCCCTCAGACATTTTCATTCTTTTCAAAAGCGAAACCACTCAAGCTGAAAATGACACATTTATGTGCGAAATAAAACAAGTTATCCTATGAAAAAAGCACGTTGCACATATGAAAATCGAAGGGTAACAGCAATCGAGGTAAAGGGCGAAGAGACTTTGGACGTTCACGCTTGGGCGGCTCAGTCTGAGTAGCTGCATCCTTCCTCTGAGAGCAAAGTACCGCAGCCTCTCGAACAAGCACTATATTCTGACTTTGTTCGAAGTCGACGGAGGTCGGACCGTTTGTCACCTATTAAAACAATTTATTAGAGATCGTATGAGTTATATTTATTACCTTAGTTGCCTAGCCCATCTCTTTCAGCCAATTCTTGAACCGTTGCATTCATTCTCAACTCTCACTACTTTTTAGTACAAAATAAATACCAGAGTATAAACAAAATGTTTAGGAATAGGAACCAGAAGCCAACAGTGGGTGACGCAATAATTAATGAGATTGCGTTCCCTCTCTCTTTCTTCCAACCGCCTTTCAAACTTCCCGCTTCTCTCTCTCCTTCTCTCTCTCTCGCTCTCTCGCTATCCATCTCCAATTATCTAGCTTTTGCGTTCTCTCACCCTTTGTCTCTGTGCGACACTATTAGTAACAGCCTGCCAATAAGGTGAAAAACGAGTAAATACAACTCGTTATTACTCCCATAAAATGAGGAGGTAGGTAGAGAAAAAAAGAGAGAGAGAGAGAGAGAGAGGGAGAGAAAGAAATGACCGACCTATTAAGCGGGCAACACGCTTAATGTGTTGAAAGTATTTTTTTTCCTTAGCTTGTTAGAGACGTTCAGAGCTCCTCTGTGGTGTTCGCCATCGAAGATAATCAGCTGCACTTTTGGAAGCTTCTCTTGGAATAGAGCGACGTCTTCCAAACTAAAGTTACAATCATGAGTATAATGAAAATCTTTTCATAGGCAGCCGAAATAAGAGCCTGCTGACCATTTTGTAGGTGTATTCTGCAGGAAGTAGAAGAAGACGATTCGAGCAAAGAATGACGAATAGTTGAAGCAGATTTATGCGGCTGCATATTCAAATAAGAGAGAAGTCCTCGTGTATATGACGAGAGAAGTGAAGAGTACAGGAGAAGCCGGCCTGCCGGCAACCGACTGTCCATGCTCATCTGAAGAACGTAACAACATTTTCGAGGCCTTCATTTCTCTCACTCCTCTCTCTATCCTTCTCTTTCTCTCTCTCTCTCTCTCTCTCTCTCTCTCTCTCTGTTCTCTCCCCATTGGTGCTGTGGCGGAAAAGGTTGACCTTTATTCGAAGCCAAGCCCCTTTTCTCTCCCTCTCACGTCTCTTTTTATCCCCTATCCCTCTCTTCTCTTCTCTATCTCTTCTCTATCCCTCTTATCTAGCTCTCTTACTCAATCTCTCTCTCTCACCCTCACTATCTAACGTCTCTTTCTCCCCTCTTCACTTTTCTATCCCTTTTCACTTTCAATCTCTCACTCTCTTATCTATCTCTTCTCTCTCTCATCTTCACTCTTTTTCTTCACCCGTCTAAATGTCTTCGTTATCCAGACAGTCATCTATCGCCTCGCAACACTTATGTCCTAGACTGCGTCTCCTTCTTCTCCACCATCTCTATACCCCCCCCCCCTCTTTCGCTGTCAGTCTGTGCCATGTTCACCATTCAATGCACCACACTTTGGTAAGAGTCAGGCGGACTCTGCCTTTCCTTCTAATTGTTTTTTTTTGTTCTCTTATAATAAAACGCCTTTGTCCATCTCTTCTACACAACGTTCTCTACGCAAAGAGCATGAAGCTGCAATCATATCCTCCTTGCATTTTTCTCAATCCTTAATTCTTTTTCTCATTTCAGAGGGAAGAACCCTTTCCCAGGCTTCCATCCATTTCCTAACATAGTTAGTAGTAATAGCGACTGTCCTTCTCACCTACATATGTATTTCTCCCCACAGACATTTTCATTCGTTTCATAAGCGATTCCACTCAAACCTGAAAATGACACATTTATGTTCGAAATAAAACAAGTTATCCAATGAAAACGCATACACATATGAAAATCGAAGGGTAATCGAGGTAAAGGACGAAGAGACTTTGTGGAAGTAGCATCGCAATCGAAAAGCCTTTGGCCGGACTAGAAAGTTCATTACTTTGTGGAAGTAGCATCGCAATCGAAAAGCCTTTGGCCGGACTAGAAAGTTCATTACTTTGTAGAAGTAGCATCGCAATCGAAAAGCCTTTGGCTGGACTAGAAAGTTCATTACTTTGTGGAAGTAGCATCGCAATCGAAAAGCCTTTGGCCGGACTAGAAAGTTCATTACATATTTGCCGTTGTAAATGGGAGTATCGCAGCAGTCTTGCATCTCGTACAGAGAGATTCAGGAAGAAGTTGCAGCTGTTCGAAGTTGTTGGTCTCGGCACACCATTTCTTCTTCAAGAAACTCCAGAAATGCTTCGAGTTTATGCCCTCCTGTAATGGGAATATACTTATAATAAAAATGAAGGCATAATAAGTGAGAAAGTAGTGGAAAAAATTTTACGAAGAAAAAAAACCTGAGTACGGCGGAAATGGCGAGCCAGCTTGCTATGGCCACACTTTGGACGTTCACGCTTGGACGGCTCAGTCTGAGTAGCTGCATCCTTCTTCTGAGGGTCAGCTGCTGCCGCCTCTCGAGCCAGCATTCTATTCTGGCATTCTTCGAAGTTGACAGTGAAGATCTGTCATCTAATAAAGCAATTTAAGAGCAAATCGTATGAATTACATTTATCACTCTTAATTGCATAGTCCATCTCTTCTAGCCAATTCTTGGAATGTTGCATTCATTCTCATCTCCCTCAAGTAGTACAAAATAAATGCCGGAGTGTAAACAAAATGTTTAGGAATAGTAAACTGGCAGCAACTCGGTGTCTGGATGGCCGAGTTCGTTGCGCACTCTTCGTGTATTGAGAGACTCGGCCACCAGGCGGCATCACCACGACCTCCCAACTCGATCGCATCAGCTTCTCCAACAGCACGCTATCCGCTACGCCAAATGTCTTCTGCATGAGCGGAGGCACCTCGGAGAGCAGGAGGGGCGCCTTGCCGTATGTCGCGCGAAAGTGTGCCAGTTCGAATGATTTTGTCTGCCGCACTTCCCGTTCGAGGTCGAGAGTTGGCGGCGTGTGAGGGAACTGCTGATGTTTTTTGTTCCACAACGACTTTGCAAATGGGCGCGATCAGACAATTATCCGCGTCATGGTGCTCGTAGGAGTCTTTGTCTTTTTACACTATTAGTTTCAGCCTGACAATGATGTCAATAAATAGCAAGTACAATTCGTTATTCTTCCCATGAAATGAGGAGGTACTGTAGAATATAAAGAGAGAGAGAGGGAGAGAGTGATAGAGAAAGAGAGGTAGGAAACAGAGAGAGAGAGAGAGAGGGAAAGAGAGAGAGAGAGAGAGAGAGAGAGAGAGAGAGAGAGAGAGAGCAAAATAACTGACCTATTAAGACGGCAACTCGCTTAATGTGCTGAAAGTAGTTTCCCCAGCACCAGTTAGGGACAGTCGTCGACGTCCAGAGCTCCTCTGTTTATGTTCGCCGTCGAAGACAATCAGCTGCACTTCTGGAAGCTTCTCCTGGAAGAAAGCGACGTCAGCCCTGCTGAAGCAATATATTAGTTATATTTATATTATTCCTATTGGTTAATCTATCTCTTTCGTCTCATCACACGCTTCACTAATGTGTACGTAATAAAAGTTCAAATTCAAAGTTCAGTCTTGAGTGGAATGACAATCCTTTTATAGAGAGAGCGAGATACTACGAGCCAACTGACGATGAGTCTGCCGGTGTATTCTGCAGGAAGATAAAGAAGACGGTTTGAGCGAAGAATGACGAAGATTTGAAGCAGATTTATGCTGCTGCGGCAGATTCAAATGAGAGAAGTTCTCGTGTGTATGACGAGAGAAGTGAAGAGAAGAGGAGAAGACGACCTGCCGGCAACCAACTTTCCATGCTCATCTGAAGAACAGAGCAACATTTTCAAGGCCTTCATTTCTCTCACTTCCCTCTCTTTCTCTTCACTCTCTAGCTCTCCCCATTGGGGCCGTGGTGGCCAAAGGGTGATCTTTATGTGAAGCCAAGCCCCTTCTTTCTCTATCTCTCTCTCCCTCTCTCAGCGCTCTTCCCCTCTCTATCTCTCTCTCCTCTCACCCTTCTCTCCCCCTCCCCCTCCTGTATGCTCTTCTCAATCTCTTCTCTTGCTCTCTTTTTATATCTATCTCTTCTCTCCTCCGATATTTTTCTCTCTCTCTCTCTCTCTCTCTCTCTCTCTCTCTCTCTCTTTTTCTGTCGACCTTTTTATGTCGCCGTCCTTATACGCAAAAAAATCTGAGAGCATCAGGGGCACCTATGCCCTTTTAAATGTTTTCGTTATCCAGACAGTCATCTCTTCCCTCGCAACACACTTCTCTTCTCGACTGTTTCTCCATCTTCGCCACCATCTCTAAGCAAACCTTCTTGCTTAATCTGTCTGTGCCATGTTCACCATTCAATAATCCACACTTTCTTTGACCAGACAGACAGCTCTTTCTCACTCTGCTCTCTCTCTCACTGTGATCTCTTTACTCAAATTCTGCGTCTCCTTCTTCACTCCCTTTTATACCGATGACCATAAACAGCAACCTTTACATGTCAGCCAGATTCTCTAGGTGTTCATAGCTTCTCTCTCTATTTCTTCACCACATCTCTCAACGTCCATTCGACCATAACATGACCATAACTCTCCTCTCTCTATACTTGCCTGTGCACAAGTGGGAGATCGTTAGTTTTCGGCAGAAATGTTGCTGCATGCGAACATTTGTTTTGTTCATATTGAATTACAAATCGGCCAATTTTGTGACTTCCGTAAGCCAGAAATTCGTTGATCTTCATAGAATTGCAGCTGAAGAAGCGTCTTGAAAGCTTCTTAACCAGGAGAACGTACACAATTCCTCTCTCTCTCTCTCTTTCCAATGAGGCTCACTCAACTCGTCATCTCTTTCCATCTCGCTCTTCCTTTTTCGCTTTAGATGAAATGGTTTTTATCCCCGTCTCTTATTGCAAGAAACAGAAAATGTATTTCATGACCTACATAGAATTGTTTTCATCAATTATCTCTACATGGAGCCTATAGGTAATTAGCGCCTGTGCCAAATTGACCAAAAATGTTACTTCCAAAAATGAAGAAGAGATGAGTATGAATGTATGCAGCAAGAAATAGACTGTGATGAGAACGTCTAATTTAGCCATTTTCATTTGTAAAGATGGCTGTGTGGATTCTTCTGAAGCTTCAAAAAGTGTGTTATTACTTCGTTGCTTTTATCGTTTCATTATAACGATGCAGCGGTTGGTGGAAATGTGAATCTTATTGTCAATTATAAGGTAAACCTTTCTTCTCGATCGTTTAGATATCGGAGTTGCAATAAAGCCATCGTACATATATTCGTGTTTCTTTTCACTTGTCTGCATGTTATATGACGCTTATAAGCTTACTGTAATACGTTGCAGAATGCGGTAATCAGGAATTTCGCTAGGTCGCCGACCTTATTGTCGTATATATGAAGCCGTTGCTCGATTGCACCCTGAACCTTATATGCGCTTCATTATTGCGCGCGAGTTTCATTATAGCCTTTCTAACCTTAATTTGTTTTTTTTTCGTTTTTTTTTTAAATTATACATAGGTTCATACATATATATGTATGTATGTATGTTTATTTAACTTTTCTCATGCGGAGGGATCCATTAATTCCATTAGATAGATGGCGTCGCCAACATGCCATTTGAACGGTCGTCACATCTCATTGGAGCAAGTCGTGGACGCGGGGCATCCGAGGACATGCCCGATGGACGTGGAGGAGCTCGCAGTCATCGGAGAGCTCGTCATCGCCACATGCTTTTCTTGTTTGGCGACCGGAGAAAATCAGGTTTATTCAGTTCTTAACTTATAACTTTAACTTTATTTTCGGCATCGGTAAATAATTCAGCATATGGTAGATAAGATAGCATGAGTTATTAAAAGAAAAAAAATGTATCTGTACACATGGAATGTAGAAATAAAGTAAAGAATTATTTATACTTGTTTGGACTCAACGATTGGTTAGAAATTTTATTTTGCTTTCAATTCACTGTGGCAAATTAAACATTCGGTATTCCTGTATATTGAGGGGATTCACATCTTCGACTTGATGACGAATCTTTGGCGAGACGACATCACTGTTAGGTTCTTTAATAAATAAAAAACAATTTTGTTAATATAGTTCACGTAAGCAATATTTGCTTTTGTTATGTTCTAAGCCATGATGAACATATTCTTTTTTTTTTTTTTTTAAAACCTTTATTCGCGCATCGGGCCAGTGTGTTGATGGAATACACGGGGATCTATCACATGGAAGTGGGCGATCGATGGGCACCGGCGGGTTCGTCGAAGTGGCCGACGAGGATTAGGCAGATCTTAGCCCGGCCAGCCAACGGTTTCTCCGGGAGCAGCGTCGATTGATTGGAAATGGGGATGATCGAGCGCGGGTCGGGGCGGGGGGCGAACTTGTCATTTTGACAAGGGAGCGAATGAAGAGCGGCGCCACTTGCCACTGGGCCACCCCGCCCTTTAGTTTCCGGTGTAGTCTAGTGGTTATGATTTGCGTCTCTCTGAACATATTCACATAGAAGAAAACATAGGTTAATTATTCCCCGGATAACTCCTTTAATACTGCATCCTTATGATATTCCAGCAGTTTGCTTGCCATTGCAGGATCATGACGGTGGTTCAGGACTGAAGAAGGTGTGTTCCCTGACTCCCGATTGTCTTAGCGTGTTACACGACGAGCTTCTTCAGCGCCGCACTGGTTTCTTGCCGCTTCGCTATCCTCGTCTCCACGTTCTGTCTCCTTCTCTTCTTGGTTTCGTCATCAACCACAAAGAGATGTCGCTTCAGCAAATACTGCATCCTTATGATATTCCAGCAGTTTGCTTGCCATTGCAGGATCATGATGGTCGTGGTTCAGGACTGAAGAAGGTGTGTTCCCTGACTCCCGATTGTCTTAGCGTGTTACACGACGAGCTTCTTCAGCGCCGCACTGGTTTCTTGCCGCTTCGCTATCCTCGTCTCCACGTTCTGTCTCCTTCTCTTCTTGGTTTCGTCATCAACCACAAAGAGATGTCGCTTCAGCAACTCGGCGAGGATCGTCGCTTCACTCTCCTCTACATCATTGATATCAGGTTAACACTGCAACTTTAAGTTAAAATAATTCTTCTACTTTAATTCAGTCTTTCGTGAAAATATTATTGTTTTCAAAATACAATCTCATGATTCACCTAATCACTTTGCCTAAATACACTGTTTTGTTCTAAAATGTAGCTTTGAAACACTGTATTTTGCAAAGTTAAGCTGGAGAAAGTAATTTCTTCTTCTCTTCAGAATCATCTGGGAGCTTACTGAAAACGACATTTTCGTGAGGGGCTTATTCTTCTCGCCGGACACGCCAAAATGTTCACGAGCCGATCGGCACTATTGTTCTGGAAGTGGAAGCAAAGGATGGCAATGTCTGCATGAGACCGAGACTTTTGCACAGGAGACGAAGCATTTTGCGTCGAATTGGCCCTAAATATCGGAAGATTAAGTTTTCATTCAAATGATAACAAGGAAAACAGATAAATATTATGCACCTAAATCGGACGGAGTATTTTTTCTGTTTCATCAAATGCATTCTAGGAACTATCCATTGCTTATTTGAATAACCGTTATGGTATCAATATGGCAGAAAAATTAGCGAAGGAGAAGAATCTTTCATTTTTGACAGCAAAAAAAAAAATTGCTCTTGATATCAAAAATATTTATGAGAAACAATGTAAAAAAAAGTTGAGGAGGAATTTATTAGTCGTATTGCTTTTGTAAATGTTTCAATAACAGTAAAACTTCTAATTACCGGGGAAAAGCGCCGAGTGAATTGGAGTGGAGAGTGAGAAGACGTCCGAGAAATATGGCACGAAAGCGGCAACCATATGGGCGGCCTTCGGGTTGTTCGTCCATGAGAAGAAGCCGTTGAGGAGCTGGAAACGACAGAGAGAGAGAGAGAGAAATAGTTAGAGAAATAGAGAGAGAAGTAAGAGAGTGAGAATACAGAGAGGGAAGAGGGAGAGTAAAGATAGAGAGAGAGAAAGAGAGATCGTGACAGAAAGTGGAAATGGGAGAAAAAAATAAGACAAGCAGATCATTGGGAACTTTGAAGTGGCCAGAAAAGATGGTGAACATTTTTAAGAGGAGCTGAAGAGCATGTATTTTTTTTATTTTTTTTAAATTATGAGATCAAATTAATGAAATAGTTTTCCTTTGAATATTCAGCGGACCTTGAATCACATTTCTTCCCTACTCAAACCAGACCAAAAAGCTGGCCAACCACTGCGATGACATTGAGTGTCTGAGCGGTGAAGACGCCAAAGGCGATGAAGAAAAACGAGAGCTCGCGACGCTGCTCTCCGTTCAGAAGGCCGGCAGAGGTGAAACATTGCAATCTGAGGAGAGTGAGAGAGAGAGAGAGGCAGACAGAAAGAGAAACAGAGAGAGAGAGACAGAGAGAGAGAGAGAGAGAGTCAGCACGAGAGAGAGAGAGAGACAGAGAGAGACAGAGAGAGACAGAGAGAGACAGAGAGAGAGAGATAGAGAGAGAGAGTGTCAGCACGAGAGAGAGAGAGAGAGAGAGAGGCAGACAGACAGAAAGAGAAACACAGAGAGAGAGAGAGAGAGAGAGAGAGAGAGAGAGTCAGCACGAGAGAGAGAGAGAGAGAGAGGCAGACAGACAGAAAGAGAAACAGAGAGAGAGAGAGAGAGAGAGAGACAGAGAGAGAGAGAGTGAGAGAGAGAGAGAGTCAGCACGAGAGAGAGAGAGAGAGGCAGACAGACAGAAAGAGTGAGACAGAGAGAGAGAGAGAGAGAGAGAGAGAGAGAGAGAGTCAGCACGAGAGAGAGAGAGAGAGAGAGAGAGAGAGAGAGAGAGTCAGCACGAGAGAGGGAGAGAGAGAGAGTCAGCACGAGAGAGAGAGAGAGAGAGAGTCAGCACGAGAGAGAGAGAGAGAGAGAGAGAGAGGCAGACAGACAGAAAGAGAAACAGAGAAAGAGAGAGAGAGAGAGAGAGAGAGAGAGAGAGAGAGAGAGAGAGTCAGCACGAGAGAGAGAGAGGGAGAGAGAGAGGCAGACAGACAGAAAGAGAAACAGAGAAAGAGAGAGAGAGAGAGAGAGAGAGAGAGAGAGAGAGAGAGAAAGAGCTATAATGAGAGGAACTGAGAGCGGAAAGAGAGAAAGGAGATGCAGACGAGAGTGAGGATAAAGCAAAAGAGAAGGATGCAAAGAAGGAATAGGAAAGAGACAAAAGAAGGTGGGCTAGAATATAGAGAGTAGAGAAAGAGGGCTAGCAAGAGAAAGAGGGAGAGTAAGAGAAAGAGGGAGAGAAAGAGAAAGAGGGAGAGAAAGAGAAAGAGGGAGAGTAAGAGAAAGAGAGAGAGAGAGAAAGAGAAAGAGGGAGAGAGTATGAGAAAGAGAGAGAATATGAGAAAGAGGGAGAGTAAGAGAAAGAGGGAGAGTAAGAGAAAGAGGGAGAGTAAGAGAAAGAGAAAGAGGGAGAGTAAGAGAAAGAGAAAAAGGGAGAGTAAGAGAAAGAGGGAGAGTAAGAGAAAGAGAAAGAGGGAGAGTAAGAGAAAGAGGGAGAGTATGAGAAAGAGAAAGAAGGAGAGTAAGAGAAAGAGGGAGAGTAAGAGAAAGAGAAAGAGGGAGAGTAAGAGAAAGAGGGAGAGTAAGAGAAAGAAGGAGAGTAAGAGAAAGAGGGAGAGAAAGAGAAAGAGTAAGAAAAAGAGAGAGAGAAAGAGAGAGAGGAAGAGTAAGAGAAAGAGAGAGAGAGAGAGAGAGAGAAAGAGAAAGAGGGAGAGTAAGAGAAAGAGAGAGAGAGAGAGAGAGCATGAGGAAGAGGGAGAGTAAGTGAGCGAGGTACCTGTGTTTTAAGAGCGCGTTCATTGCTGCGCACAGCAACATGAGCGAGCCGACGCTTGAAGTCCCTACCGCGTCAGTCTATGACACCATAAATAAATGCAATATCTCGGCCACACTATAAAAACTTTGAATGTGAAAACATATGAACTATGCATAATTGCTATTTTTACTTGACATTGCTCATACATAAATTACTATAAATCTTTGAATTTAGTTAGCATAGGTTGTTACGGATTTTCTTTGAAGCAATACGCAAAAGTACGTGGCCATATCGGAAAAAAAGAAATCCACTGATTTTTTTTTCAGAAAAAATATATTCCCTACGTTATCATAATGGACTAGATAGCTACATAGAAGAAAGAAAAGAAGAAGAAACAAAGGAAATCCACTGATTTGTTTTTCAAAAAAATTGAATGTTCCCGACCATATCATAGTGGACTAGATATACAGCGTTTTGTCCCCCCTAGTTTGAGCGGCTTCTGATGAAAAACTAATTTACGGACAGATTCGTGGTTTTGACTAATCTACGGATGGGATTTATGGTTGTTGACCGTGAATTAGATGTGGTTTCCTACGTTTCCTAGCATACGATCGCGTTGTTTTTAGGAGACGCGGCTGCGCGTTCTTTTTATTTCTTTTTTTGTCGCCGGGTGTTACATTGGTAATTCTTTTAGTTTAATCTTTTTTTTAGTTTTCATTTCCAAGATGCGACACCAGCCGCGCCAATTCATTTCAAGCAGTCACCATCGCGAGCGGGCGACTTCTCAGACCGAAAGGTTCGGTCCAGAAAATATTACGCAGATTTTGACCTTTTTGTGTGTTCACTATGTTCCTTGTGCGCTTTGAGAGAGTCGCTCCACTTGCGCGGAGTTCTGGATGCTGCATCGCGCGGTCGATCGACTTGTTGCTGAACCCATTGGAAAGGTCTGACAAATGGAATAATAATATCATTTTGGAAGTGATGTTTTGATGGTTTTTTTTATATTCACATGAGTAAGGACGAAAGGAGAATAAGGGAGAGATAGAGCGGAATGGAGAGAGAAAGTGATATAGAAATGTAGAGAGCGAAAGTGAGTCGAAAGGAACGAAGGAACGAGAGAGAGAGAGAAAAAGAGAGAAAGAGAGGGAGTGCGAGAGAGAGAAAAGACCGAGATAAAGAGGCAGAGAAACAGAAAGAGAGAACATTTTCTTATGGGGTGGGGGGGGGAGGTGACGTTCATATGCTATTCTTCTTCTCTTATGCTTACTTCATACAATCGGTCTAAAACACGTGTTGCTGTGTCTTGCCACGTTTAGAGAGCCCCCAGGTTCTTCATGTCCATTGTGTACATATGTATACTTTGCATAATCTTTTTATAACCTTTCCTTCAATCTTCGAGTGAATATCATATCATTTCTTCGTCATCAAGTTGTCCTTCATTTACCGTGGACGGCAAACAAAAACTCTTGTATATCTGCAAGAAATAGTAAATGGTGAAATTGGCGCTGCTGCCTACCTCCATAGAAGTTGCCTTAAGTTTTTTGGAAGTAAAAGTAAAGTCAGGAGAGAATAATATAATATTCAAAATCGTATGTTGATTCCTTTCATTGATTTATCAATCTCCAGCGATTCCTGTCCCCCCTATCTCTCTTTCTCACTCTCTCTCTCTATTTTTCTATTTCCCGCTTTCTTTTCCATCTCCTCTTTCCACTTTCATTTGATGTTTACTACTTTCTAGCTGGTCTTCTCTTTGGGTAAGAAGAGCAATCTTATGGCGGTATGATCATGGTTGCCGTTGGAGACAAAACGGTGAACAAAGGGATATCTTTCAAAAGGGGGAGGGGGCACGGACGTCGAAGACCTTCCTTATCCATTCTAGTCGTGCCAAACAAGCGACTGAGCGCACTAGATACACTTGACGTTTTGGTTCCCTCTCCCTCTCCTTCTCTCTGTCTCTCTCTCTCTCCTCCTTCCCTCACTCTCTCTCTCTTTCTCTCTCTCCTTCCCACACTCTCTTTCTCTCTGTCAATCCCTACCTTTCTCCCGCTCTCCCTCCTTCCCTCTCTCTCGTGGCCCGCGGAAGTCTTCTTTTCATATGCTGCTTAAAACGGAAATGCCTTAGAACTGCTTCTATGTAGGCCTATGATATTATTAGCATGCGTAATCCGTCATTTACTGTTTATATTGCAGCAGATATAATCTTACGTTAAACAGTTTTCCAAGAAGATCAATGAGTCGCCTACGTCTTCGGCCGCTTCTTATTCTTTCCTTGCTGGCACTCTGCCACGATGTCACTGGCATCGTTATCTACGACCACGCCACGGCACCGCCGGTCGGCTGCGCCAACTTTGGCGCATGCGGCGAAGGTTTGATAGTTAACTTTTTATATACAAATATATATATATATACAGTACGGCTCAGCGGCCAGGGGTCTCGGCTATAGCGGCTATAGCGGCCGCGTGCCAAAGAGGCCAAGCGAAATTAAGCCATTTAAGATTTTTATTTTCAGAATTCGTTGTTATTTTTGTGTTCAGGGTAACCTGCTGCTTCGATTAAGCTCAAAAACTTTATAAAGTGATGCATATTAGCGAAAATCTTGTAAAATTACTGGTGCAGTAACACCTCAATTCGTAGTGTGTGCGTGTGCCATCGTTTCAGTGAAATTTATTAAGGCAGTTGCATGAACAGCATTACTTTAACTTACATTTACAGACTTCCTTTTAGTATCCTTTTGTCTTATCAATTGACTTTTTAACGCATCAAGTGATAAAGGTTGCCAAAAAAACCTAGCAAAAAAACTGCAAAAATGTAGCTCAAAAGAGGGACCGAACACAAGCACTTCTCCCAATGTGCAGAGAAGCATGCCAATGCTCTATCCAGACTCGTTCTTACTCTAAACAATTTTAGTAAGCATCTTGACGCTATTTTTAGGTACTGTCTACTTGACAGTCCAGCCACAAAAATTCCATGGCATGCGCAGTGTTCTTTTCTCACGATCGCTTTTCACAGAGCATTTGGATCACATCTTGGGACCGCGGATGAGCACTACCAAAAATATTTAGATTGGCTCGAAAATATAAGATGTTTGAATTCGATTGGGTGACCTGCTGAAATATTTCTATCATGAGGCTTTCCAAGAAAAAGCTAAAGGAAATCAAAAGAAGTTTCCCCAAACTAAAATGGGCAAAACATTTTGCTACGTGACTGAACCGAACCACTGCCAGTTATGTCGATTGTGTGTAACACAACCACACAGCCATGATGCTTTTGCATCATGGCTTGGTGGACTTCGTACTTTTGCCATTGTATTCATCACAACGGATATCTTGTCTGCTACACCCAGTACATTTCATTCGAAAGCATAAGCAGAATTCAGATCCAAACAGGCTGGTCAGAATTATTTCAGGTGAATACCCAACCAAATTCAAAAATATTAAATTTTCGCGCCATTTATAAATATTTTTTGACAGAGCTTCGCCGCGGTCGCCCTGACCGTGATGGAATCGAAAAGAAGAAACTGTTCAGCAAGGCGCGCACCCTATTGTGGCCGGCGTTTTGAGAGTGTATGCTAGTCTATGCCAGCTAAGGGGCTCACCAAATGCTCTGTGCAGAGCGATCGTGAGAAAAGAACACTGCGGATGCCATGGGATTTTTTTGGTTGTACTGTCAAGTAGACAGTACCTAAAAATAGCGTCAAGATGCTTACTAAAATTGTTTAGAGTAAGAACGAGTATGGATAGAGCATTGGCATGCTTCTCTGCACATTGGGAGAAGTGCATGTGTTCGGTTCCTCTTTTGAGCTACATTTTTGCAGTTTTTTTGCTAGGTTTTTTTGGCAACCTTTATCACTTGATGCGTTAAAAAGTCAATTGATAAGACAAAAGGATACTAAAGGAAGTCTGTAAATGTAAGTTAAAGTAATGTTGTTCATGCAACTGCCTTAATAAATTTCACTGAAACGATGGCACACGCACACACTACGAATTGAGGTGTTACTGCACCATTAATTTTACAAGATTTTCTATTTTCGCTAATATGCATCACTTTATAACGTTTTTGAGCTTAATCGAAGCAGCAAGTTACCCTGAACACAAAAATAACAACGAATTCTGAAAATAAAAATCTTAAATGGCTTAATTTCGCTTGGCCTCTTTGGCACGCGGCCGCTATAGCCGCTATAGCCGAGACCCCTGGCCGCTGAGCCGTACTGTATATATACATATATATTTATTTATTTAGTTATTTATATACATATTCCCTGTTGCATTGGTTTGTTTGTTCGTTTGTTTTTTTTTCAAAGAAATATTAATCCAACTTTTTCAACGTTAATTTTGAACCGATAGCATCCCTGTGCCCATCGCACAATCGGCAGCGATACAACTATAAATTGAATTTAATTGAATAAATAAACGTTAATTTCAATTGCATGTGCATAGTTCGTTTTGAAGGTGCATATGCTTTTGCATGCAGATAGTTCGTTTTGAAGGTGAATATGCTTTTGCATGCAGATAGTTCGTTTTGAAGGTGCATATGCTTTTGCATGCAGATAGTTCGTTTTGAAGGTGCATATGCATCTGCATGCAGATAGTTCGTTTTGAAGGTGCATATGCTTTTGCATGCAGATAGTTCGTTTTGAAGGTGAATATGCTTTTGCATGTAGATAGTTCGTTTTGAAGGTGCATATGCTTTTGCATGCAGATAGTTCGTTTTGAAGGTGCATATGCTTTTGCATGCAGATAGTTCGTTTTGAAGGCCGTCTTACAACGGTGTGCTGTGGAGTGCCGGCTGCGCAATGCGGCTCGCGCACCTGCTACAACTGCCCGCCGGCGCAGTGCGTCTGCAACAACGGCACGACGGGCGTAAAGTGCGCCGACATGAGTACGTATTCTAGATGTTCACTTTACTTTTTTTCTTTCCATTTTTTACATTCTCATTTCATGCATACTCTTTTATGAATTTTCTCACATCAGTGTATGCATTCTGATTGGATATAATCTCATTTTATGCTTTCACCTTTTATGGAATAATACTGACTCAACGGATTTGGGTCATCTGTCTGTCTTTGTGAGAAAAAATTTTCGGTATTTTCACAACAAAAAATTGTGCAGAAGTACAGTTGTCAAATGGGCCTTTTTTCCATAAATGTTTTTTCTTCATATTCTTCTGATTGTGAGACAACAAATACTCGAAAGCACAAGATGATAGTTATTTATATAGAAACAACATAAATGGATAACTGCCGCTCTATCATGCCTCATCGCCTCCTTTCCTTTGCAGCCCAAGACTGGTGCGCGTCGAATCCATGCGGATCCGGCCACTTTAAGTGCACGTCTGGACTCAACGCGTACAGCTGCGCTTGCCTAGCAGGATGGACCGAGCCGAAATGCGACATTGGTAGATCTTTCTCTCTCTCTTCTCTCTCTCAATCTCATTCTCTCTGTCTCTCTCTGTCTCCCATCATCTTCCTTCAATTTTCTTTATAACTCTCTCTGCCTCTCTGTGTGTGTTTCTGTATCTTATCTATAGATACAGAGGTATCTATACCTTCTCTTTTCTTTATAACTCTCTCTGCCTCTCTCTCACTCTCTCTGTATCTCTCTGTCTCTTTCTATCTATTTCTCTGTTCTTCTCTCTCCCTCTGTTCCCCCCCCCTCTCTAACTCTCTCTCTCTCTTTCCATCTCAGAGGCTGGTACCCTCTGCGCCTCACTGCCTTGCACGAACGGCGGGACATGCGTCCAAGCCGGCATGAGCTTCACGTGCACGTGCCCGCCGGCTTACACGGGAAAGTACTGTCAATGTCGGTGATCATTTCTCTTCTTCAAAGCTTAAAAAGCACGAAACCCACAACAATCTATTTGAATTTTCCTGGCCAGTATTTGTACCAGGCAAAAGGTATGCGTATTCAGAAAGAAATGAATTTTTGGCTAATTCAAGTCAATAATAATGTACATACATAACTAAACTGATTCAGAAGAAGGCATTAAAACACCCATAAAAACTGTATAATTTTTTTATGAATATCACCTGAACTATTGTGCATAGTCTGTCTGGACGTTCTCGTCCAGACAGAGTATGCACAATATTTTCACAATGTGCTCATTGAGTACATTCTATTTTGGGGAAAAAGTAGAACCAGGCAGACTTATTGTTAGAAAAGACTAAGAAAGAGAGAGAGAGAAATGTCACAGTACGAGTACTTCGGGCGATGTCTGCCCAACAGGGCAAGATAAATTAGGATGATTTTTATCGCAAATATTTCTATGAATGAATCAACTTTTATTGCAAATCAATCAATAATATTATAAATGAATCAATAATATTATACCGTATTTTCTCTATTCGTACCCATGGGGGTACTATTTTGCAATACCCTTGCGAGAGGGGGGCACTAATCACATTAAAAAGGGTATTCTTTTTAATGTGATTGACTAAAAGTTTGCTAACATCATTTTATCCTTCGAAAAAAAGAGATTTACAACTCATCTTGAATGGAATTATCACTGGAATATTTTGAATGAATTTGCGATCAGTTCATTGGGAAGAGCATCCCATACCTCCAGGAATCATTTGAGGCACATCTCGAGCTGAGAAATTAGACTAATAGGGGGGGGCACTATTGGAGGAGGAGAGGGGGGGGGGTTCTATTAGAGTGAGAGGTACTATTTTTCAATGGCCTTATCAACTAGGGGGGGGGGTGGTAGTATAAGAGGGGGGTTCTAAAAGAGAGAAAGGCACTAATATAGAAAATACGGTAATTCATTATTCAATAAAAATACAACAGAATCAAAAATATTACGAATGAATCAATAATATTAAAACCTATTAATTATAAAAAATCAATCAACAAATAATATAAAATATAAATCAACTCAAATTATTACAAACCGATCAAATAGTCTTTTGAAGTCGATAACTTTTGCGCGCCGAGCCGCTGCAAGAACGGCGGGACGTGCCGAGTGCTCTTCGATGGTTACAACTACATGTGCGAATGTACAGATGCGTTCATCGGACAGAGTTGCGAGCTGGCCAAGACTCATTGTAAGTTCAGTCTCTCTCCCTCTCCCTATCCCTTTCCCTCTCTCTTCCTCTCTCTCTTTCTCCCTCTCTCCCTCACCCTCTCCCTCTCTCTTTCTTCCTCTCTCTCCCTCATCTCTCGGTCGGACATCTTTCCTCACTGCGATTCGATTGGCGCGAAGACGACCGCCGAATGTGAGAAGCTTCTCAAGCAGTACGTCGCTGGTGGCGCTGACTATACCTACTTTGGTGGGCACATAATCTATTCAATTTATAATGCAATATTTCAATTCAAATCTTTTATCGCACATCCCAATTATCGGAGATACATGATTGCAAGTATTTAAGAATTAAAATTACAACTGGTATTCGATTCATGATTTCCCGAACAAAATATAAAATGAAATACTTTTTTTTTTGAGGCGCTGCTGTCGCGATGCGCGGTTTTTTTTAGTCGATTTCATCATGAAAAGATGCTGTGCATGCTTTGGGTCTCGTTACACTAACTAGAAACTTGAGTTCGGGATAAAAAAATTCGTTTCTCTCCAAAGAGCATCAAGAGTAACGAGGACAGGGAGTGGTGGTTGCGACAGGCATGCATATTTTGCAAATGGCACACAAACAAGTGCGATCCCGGGCCGCGCCTCATGGAGCCCGGCCCTAGCAGGCCCGCTAATTTAAATTGGGCACCAAAAATCAGCAGCGCCAGGCCGGGCCGGTTATGAATGAATTCGCTTATCAATTATCGCATTATTTGTCTCATTCTAATTGGTGAATATTTCTTCCTTTTTTGCAGCGATCACCAAAGAGTGCTGCTACTTCTACAGCGATTCAAAGTACCTGAAGAAGAAGTCGGGCGACTGCAATATGGTGCTGACCAAGATGGATTGGAGTTTCGGTGCAGCGGAGTCTCTCTGCAACAAGGACGACAAGACGGCACAGCAGTACTACTATGCGGACGGTTTGAGAAGGATATGAGTAGGGGGTGGTAAAAGGAGTGAAGGAGCTGCTCATAAAACTTTATTACAATAGTTATTACCGAGAATGCATTTGGAAACCATCCGTAGCTTCCGAACCCGCCCTTGCTTCCTATGAAGATGAGCATGATTTTTTAGCCTTTTTCAAAGCTTTTCTTTTTTGAATCGAAAAAAAAAACTTTTATTTATTTATTCAGTACATTTCTAAGAAACTATGGTATTGATTTCGCTTTCTTTTCTTTTATAATTGCTCTTGGCACTATTCTGAAGTAATGCACCGACTGTGCAGACTACACCGAGCCTGACCACTGCGCTTCAAATCCGTGCAACGGCGCTTACGGTGTGTGCGTCAACGAGTACGGTAGCTACAAGTGTATCTGTGCGGAAAAATACAGCGGCGACACGTGCGGAGACTGTAAGTGTAGTGTATTGATTGATTTTTTTTTCAGTCACTAACTGGTTAGCCGCAGCGATGTCGATTTCGAGCACAGCGCAGTCTTGGCTGTCACGTTTCACAGCACTTTGTCCCACTAATGCACGGCTAATGAGGAGATCATTATAACTAGTGCTAACCTAAACAAAAGTTCCTTTTCACACTTATTCAACAGTTAGGGAGCAGCAGCAACCTGTCTCGAACGGATTCTGTGACTAGTTCATTTTGAAATGGGCATTTACTCCTCCCCTCCCACCTCATTGATTGCTGCCCTTCGCAGTCTCTCTACACTGAAATTTGAGGCTGCGCAAAAGGGATTTGAGAGTACCGGTTAAGAAAACGCCGACCAGTGTCGGTTGCGTGGCCCAGTATGCGCAATTGCAGATGAATACTTCGGCCCCGGTGTCTATTGACGTCGCCAAAATTTTTGTTATGGTGGGAAATTTAAAAAAATTTCCTGAATCGCTTAAGACAACGCTGCCGCTTGCGCGAGCTCGCCGTGCGAGAACGGAGGCGTGTGCATCGAAGAGAAGAACTTCTTCGGCTACACGTGCACGTGCGCCGAGAACGCGACCGGGACGAATTGCGAATGTACGCGGACCGTGAAATAGAGAGTATAGTCTGACCGGGTCGTGAAATTGGAAAGATGTGTAGGACCGTAAAATAGCTTTACAAAAAGACATGGGCCGTAAAATGGTAAATGGCCAACGATTTCGGCTACGTCTATTTCAGTCACTAATGGCTGCATGCCGAATCCGTGCAAGAACGGCGGGACGTGCACTGTTGACGGCGCTACAGGAGCGAGAAAGTGCGCGTGTCTTAGCGCGTGGATCGGCAACGTATGCGAGAGTGCGCGTTTTGGCGGGAGATTCAATTCTTTATCGACAGATTCAAATGGAGTAATTGGCGCGAAATTCAAATGGATATTTTCTAGTTTACGACGCTTGCTCCGTCAATCCGTGCCGCAACGGCACATGCATCAACACGCCAAACGGCTATAACAGCACGCACGTCTGCAACTGCTTCCCGGGCTACACGGCGGCCGATTGTGGAGAGAGTCAGGAGTCAATCAATCAACTTTGATACGGGCTATTTTGGGGCTAGAAAAAGATCCTGTGCAGACTATGTTCAGACTAGACGCGGACTAGAAAAGCAGCGAACAAAAGCGTAATGCTTTTGAACCCTTTTGGCCCTTTAGCTCTATTCCTATTTTACGGCACAGGTCATTTATACCTTCCAGTCATCGACAACTGCAAGGAACTCGATCCATGCAAGAACAACGGCACTTGCACGAACATGATCGCCAACTACACGTGCGCGTGCCCGCTCGGCGCCTACGACTACAACTGCTCGAGCAGTTCTGTTGCAACTTTCCTCATGCGACATGTCTATCTATCTATCTATCTATCTATCTAATATATACATTATATATATATATATATATATATATATTTCTCTGTAGCCGTTTACGGTTTCGACATTATTTATCTGTTGCGCTTTACGGTTTCGACACATCTATTGGCAGCAGTGTAGGCTTTCTACCTATATATGTACATAATTATTCGCTTACCGGATACACAGCATTGAACTAAATGGAAATGTTTTATAATCATTTAATTCATAGACAATACCAAACAATAAATAAAAATAATAATAAATATTTTTAAAATATATGCTAATTATTATTCCACGCAGACCCCAAGGATTGCTTGAAGAATTGCGATTACTCCAAGCTCGTCTCACCTTATAACACACCGGACGCACCAGTCTGTGTAGATGGTCTCTTCTTTTTCCTTTTTTTAAAACTCATATACTGTAAATAAGTTAATCAAAAGTTAATTAATAAACCAGGAGATAAAATATGTCTCCTCTTCATTTATTCATGGACAATCAACAAGTTAGTTGATAAACAAGTAAATATTTACATGACTTTTTGGAAACATATTTTCGCCCTACATGCAGAACATTTACTACTTGTTTCTTAAGACATTTGCTTTTTTTAGCTTAGCATCTTCTAAAAGTGAATGAACTTCACTAATTCGGAAACAATATACATATATTATAGTGCCCGATATGGCGGGCCCGAAGCATGCGAAGAAGCGGAGCAGCATCAACGGCTCTTTCGAGCTGTCTCAATGCAACCAGGCAAGTCGGAGGAAGTGAGAGCATGAATAAGAGAGGAAGAGAAGAGAAGTGGGAGAGATAGAGAGAGCGAAAGAGAGGGAGAGGTGAAAAGAGTAAGATAGAGAGAGAGAGAGAGAGAGAGAGAGAGAGAGAGAGATGAGAGGTGGAAATATAAAGAGAAGGAGAGAGGTAGAAGAGATAATGACAATTAGAGAGAGAGAGAGAGAGCGTTTTGTTCCAGTTCGACCCAAAATCCGAGTGCATCGACGGGCACGCGAGCTGGACGTGCGATTGCTCGCCCGACTACACTGGCACCATATGCGACATGCGTTAGCTCCGCCTACTTCTCCGTAATTTTGGCGGCAAATTCAAATTCAAAATTAGTTACAACAAAAATCATATTTATGCACAAATCTCTCAATCGCTCACTTTCACCGCTTCAGAAGTAAAAATAAATATTAATAAAAAAAAACATTTTATTTAGCCATGATCATCTACAACGTCCTCATGCTCATCTACAACAAAGTCGATCAGGAAATGCTTGGAGTATGTGGTTTTAATATTATTCTGAATAGACTTTCTTTATAGGAAGTATCCGACGAAAAAATAACTTCTTCTTTTATCTTCCCATATGATCAAGTCTGGCCTAAAAGATCGAATAGAGGTGGTCCCGCTTTACGAGAGTCAGTATTTAGCCAGAAATTTGCATTTGTCTTTTGGAATACGGTAGAAAACGTCTCTGTCGATGCACCCGGTGTATGCTCAACACCAAGCAAGGAGTTCCAACGGGTGGGAAGAAGAGGCAGTCTCTGCCCGTCTTGCCCACTTAGCACCCCATTTTCACCAAGGGATGAGAGATACGCATACGTTTCAAATTTGAAATTTTGTAGCGGCCGCTAAAAAAAGGCTCATCCAGTTGAGAGTTTTGCGCAGTTTGAAACGTAATTCTATCAGATACGGTTTTCTTTCGTCGGATACTTCCTTTAATTATAACTCGGACGCAGCATACTGCAAAAAACATTAATTAATTTTTGCCCGCTAGGATCCCCAGCGAGCGTGCCAAAAACTACGCGGAGAAAACCGCATTATCTACAAGGCTTACCTTGAGATACTGGAACAAGTCCTGCTCCGAAATCTATTCTTTGGGGCTAGCACAAACTTAGCATCCGACATTTGCCGGGGTTAACTCTACATGTAGCACCGTTCTATCACTTGACAATTTGCCGTAGTGCATTGGAGGAGGATCGCTCATGTTCGTAGCAAATATGACCATCTGGCATTCAAAAAAAAAAACAATTTGCTTTTGCTCTTTTCATTTAACGGTTTAGCCGTTAGTATTGATTATTCCACTATTTTCTATTTCTTATGAAGGAAAACATTTCTTTTATTCCATTACAATTGGCAAACCATGCAATATTCTAAGAAAAATAACGGCTACGACGAAGAATCGAGTAGAAAAAAAAACCAAATTATTTTGGTTGGACCATCTTGTATATAATTTTTGCGCTAACCGTGAGCCGAGAGTCCTTTCCAGCTTCTCAACGACCTCCTTGCGAATCCTTCATCGATCACGGCCCTCGTCCCCTTCATCGTCGGTCTTCTGCCACCTGAGAATCAGACAAGACTCTCATGGAAACATGACGACATGTTCGAGTGGATGGCCTTCGAGGGCAAGAGCATCAATTATAAGCAAGTTTTTTGCTGTTTTCTTTAAAGGGCCGCTTGTAAAAATGCTTGCATATCATTTCCTTTTCTTTATTCTTTCCAATATCTCCCGACTATCTCAAGGTGCTTGTAAGAAAATAGGAGTGTGCATGGAAATCGTTTGTGTAAAGGTCAATAAATAAATAAGAACGAATCACTTTTCTTGAAGTGAAAGCAAATGACGACTAAATAAGTTAATTAATTAGTTAATTAATTATTTAATTAATAATAAGCTGTCATTGAAGTGAAAGCACGCTGATGTGGACGGATGCTGTGCTCGGCAATTGCTTCACTTTTAATCATCGAGATCTTCCATTCTCCTACAAGAAGCGATCGTCGGGCAAGCATAATTTTATCTTGGCTTTCTTTTTGCAAGATTTTTATTATTTTCATTTATTTTTTCCCTTCTTCTCTCAGGCAACTCTGGCGGTCTGGTTGCCAAGCTGAAGGTCAACCTCGACGAGTACGCGCCGTGGACGATGACGGCGGGCTTGATGGTGCAATTAAATTCTATTTGTGTTTTAATTATCAATTTAGTTATACATTTTAATTCCTTAAGCTACTATTCATTCAAATAAATAATAATCTACAAATAAATACTATATAGATAAATAATATGTAGAGAAATAATAATCTACTCATATGGATAGTTATATATTTATATACTATTTATTAATGTAAACAAGAATACCTGCGCTTGTGACTGGGGTGGAAGTCGAACCCAGTTCGATCTACTAGTGTACTATGATTTAACCAATACACCATAGAGACCTCTGCTATAATATAGGTCTTCATTCACCAGCGCGAGATGGACGTCTTCTCCGAGTCTGCTCGCTACAACGCGCGACCGTCGCAGGAGACCATTCTCGATGTTACGCAGGCGAGAACATTGTTTATGATCATTCTTTAGGAAATTTTTACAATATGTATTTATTCAATAGTTTTGCTAACGCGAAATTATTTCTATCAATTTCATTAATGAACATTTATTTTTATTAAATGTTACTCTACAAACTCTTTGTTCTTTTTAGGTGCAATACACGCACATGGGCGGAAAGTACGGCGAGTGCGTGAACCACAAGAGCGAAGTCGAATCGTACTTGTATCCCGGCAACTACACGACCGATGTCATTTTCGGCTCTTTTTTAATTTTTCATTTTTTATCCCCTACTGATCATCAAAATATCATAGCTTTATCGTGAGCAAATTTTGCAAAAAAATAACCGTAAAATATTTGTATAAATATAGCTGGAATCAAATGAGTTTGACGAAATTGCAATAAATAATATATACCTGATAAGTGTAATAGTTATTACGTAGACAAATTATTGGTTTTCTCAGGGCTGCCTCCGCTCGTGCTACCAGAAGATGATCTTAGACGCGTGCACTTGCATGGATCCACGCTATCCACTCAGAGAAGGCGTCAATCCGTGCGGGCTCAAGGAAAGTAAGTTTGAATGAACGTGGTGATAAATAACTAGCATTTTAATAAACAACTATGCTCCGCCCCTTTAGAGATAAATGACTAGGCGTCGCCCACCACAAAGTGTACAATGTTAGGCCGGAATCAAGGCTGACTCTGCCGGTGGTCACTAGTGACGGTTTCTAATTAGGCGCGCATTCCCTGGGGAGCCAACCCATTCTCCAAGGGCAGAGTACTCTTCGTAGCATGGTTACTTCCAATTCCGCCATCCCCTGAGGGTAACTGGGGTGGTCGCCGCCGGGCAATGTCAAGGGCAGTTGCTGAAACTCAGCTATGTATACATATGTACATATTTCACTTACTCATATTGCAGAATAATTCTGAGCTTGATTTCTTTGACGAAGCAAATTAAGTAGATAAATAGAACAAATAAAACATGAATTTTTCACAAACAGGGATTTGTCTCGAAAATGCGACCGAAACCAACGGCGATCCGGCAAAGTGGACTTTCTGCAAGTGCCCGACGTCGTGTCTGGAGAAGCTCGAAAGTGTCATCGTCACGCAAAGCAAATACAACGATGACGTCAGAGGGAGAGAGAGAGAGAGAGAGAGAGAGAGAGAGAGGAGAAAGAGAGAGAGAGAGAGAGAGAGAGAGAGAGAGAGACAGAGAGAGAGAGCGAGAGCGAGTAAGAGAGAGAGCGAGAGCGAGGGAGAGAGGGAGAGAAAGAGGCAGAGAGACAGAGAGAGAAAGAGGGAGAAAAAAAAGAGAGAGAGAGAGAGAGAGAGAGAGAGAGTGAGAAAGAAAGTAAAACAGAGGGAGAAGGAAAAAATAGAGTAATAGAGACAAAAAATTTGAGAACGAGAGAAAGAGAGAACCCTACAGACCGAGCTCTGCGATGCCATGACGACGCCCGAGGAGAGGAGTCGGTGCATGCAGAACTCTGAGGACACAGCGATTGTTCAGGCATGCGGTGGATGTAAAGAGACAGAGAAATGGAATCAGAGAGAGAGAGTGAGAGAGAGCAAAAGAGAGGGAAGGAGAAAAAATAGAGAAGAAATAATCACATCAAATTTCCAGGTACGAATGCTGTCTCTTCGTGAAGTTGTCTACGCCGAGGAACCTGCTATGAATGTTGGGATAAGCTATTTGTGTACTTTGGAAATTAAAGGAAGTTATTTACGCTTAAACTTTATTTGTTATTTTTCGTTGCTTCATTACCTGTATTTTATTAACTTATTATAGTTTTTTTTTCAGGGGAACCTTTTCAATATAAAATACGCGGTATCGTCTTTGCTTAGAATACCGTCTCCCTTTTTGCAGTTCAAGCAGATCCTGAACTACCTCGGCGGGCTGACAGCCTCGATCGTCGGCCTCTCGATGGTGACAGTCATCGAATTCTTCGAGCTCATCATCCGCGTCCTCTGGTGGTGCGTGCGGCCGCTGCCGAAGACGTCGTCATTCTAAAGAGGAGTCATGCGAAAATGGACATTTGAATTCGCGCCATTTCCCTGAAATTATTTCGAGTTCAGAAAAGAAAATGGCCAAAGAGTTGCAATGTCATTTTTTTCGCTTTCTTTCAAAGCGAAACGTACTGTATGCATCCTCTCCATCTGCATGTTGATTGATGTCTATAAAAATCTATGTCTGTTTTCCTTTCTCTCTCAATCTCTCTGTCTCTCGCTCCCTATCTTTCTCTCTTTCTCTCTCTCTTTCACCGTTTGTGTTGCCTTTTTTCAGATGCGTGTATTTGCTTTCTTCCTTTTTTGATTTGTGTTTTCGTCCCAATTTTCATGACAATTTCACGTTGTGAACGTTTCAAGAAATTGCCTGGCATTTTCGTCGGATTTTGATTGTTATTAAACAATATATCAAAACTGACTGAATTCTATTCGATTACTTAAATTTTTTATATTCGTAAAGCGAGCAAAATGCGAATAAAAGAAAGCGAAAAGCCAATCAGGGATTTATCTTCCGAGAACAAGGTCAACAATGACTGACTGAAGCAACCAGTCACGAAGTGCAAGGACGATGAGACTGACTTACTAGGGATATCGTTATGACGCCATTGAACTTGGCTATGTTGGCAAACGAGGGAACTGGCAGGAAGGAAGGAATGGGACATTCCGCTACAGTAGGAGCTTTTGTATGATCATGCTTGCCGTCTGAGGCAAAACGGATGAACAAAAGGGAGCTCCTAAAAAAGGAAGGGGAGGGGGGGGGGCACGGACGACGAAGGCCTTCCTATTCATTCTTGACATTCCAAACTAGTGAAGGAGTGCGCTGGGTTCACTTGACATTTTGGTTCGCTTTCTTTCTCTCTCTTCTCTCTCTCTCCTCTTCCATTCTCTCTCTCCCTTTTTCTCTCTCCCTCTCTCTTGTGGCCCCCGCAAGTCTTCATTTAACATGCTTCTTAAAACGGAAATGCCACAGGACTGCTTCTAGGCTACCGTATTATTATTATTTGTAATCGCCTTCATTTGGTGTTCATTTTTGGTCTTACCGTAGGAAAAAGTCTTCTTAAAATTTTTTTCCAGAATTTTTTTTAGAACAATTTCTTCAATATATTGTTATTTTTTAATTAGATCAATGAGTCGGCCCTCTCTTCGGCCGCTTCTTCTTCTTTCCTTGCTGGCACTTTGCCAGGATGCTGCCGGCACTGTTGATGACCATGGCACGGCCCCGCCAGTCGGCTGCACCAACTTTGGCGCGTGCGCAGAAGGTTTGATAGTTTGATATATGGGCTCGTTTTCGCTATTTAAAATAATGTAAGGAAATATTTTTATATATTTATTTGTGTAATACTTGAGGGGTGTTTTTTTTTAAATGAACTATTTATATAACTATTCAAAGTTCTCTTTTTTTGTCTTTGAACTATGTAATAAATAGGCCACCTCACGACGGTGTGCTGTGGCGAACCGAAGAACTGCAACTCTCGCTTCTGCTACAGCTGCCCGGCGGCATGGTGCGTGTGCAACAACGGCACGACGGGTGTCAATTGCGCGAACATGAGTATGACGTCTACTTCTTGTCACTTTTCTCACTTCTTTTATGCCTTCTCTTTTTATTTTTCACCTTCAATTTTTTTTTGGCCCTTTGGGATTAATGTCATCTGTCTAATTGTAAGCAGAATATGTAAGATCAATGTAATTGAGTAGTTAGCGTTTCTATCCAACCCCTGTCTAATGGGTGTTTTTCGAGAGATTTCTTTCTCTTCATCTTCTTCTAAATTAAAACTGGGAGACTCTAGGTGATAGGGAACGGGAATATTATACTTTTCGAGACAACAAGCTAATTCGATAATTGCTGTTATATTTTTCATCAAGCCTGGTCGCCTTCTTCCTTGCAGCCCAAGACTGGTGCGCGTCGAATCCATGCGGAGTCGGCCACTTTAAGTGCACGCCCGGAATCAACTCGTACATGCGTCGATGCGGGAACGGCCTTCACTTGCACGTGCCCGCCCGCTTACACGGGGAAGTACTGTCAATGTCGGTTGATCGTCCTCGCTTCACTTGAAAAGATTATCATCATCATTAAATAATAAGTAACAATTATCTCATGGTCAGAAAAAAGGCACTACTAATGAAAAAAAACAATGCTACATACAGACACACACACACACACGCCTTTTTCTCTTTAATGGCACTTAATATCGAATTTTGATTCTTCGCTGAAGAAGGATCCTGCGATGCAAAATATATATAACAAAAAATAATTTAGTACGTTTTTTGGACAATTTTTTTTTTAAATTTAGCTTAATTTTTCTTCAGCCGTTCAAAGGCCAATGTTCTCACTTGCCTAGACAGAATAAACACACAATATTTTCACAATGCACTCTTTGGGTACATTCTATTCCGGGAAACAATAGAGGCCGACAGATCTGAGACTAGCAAAAGGAGAGAGACAGAAAGAGAAAGATTCAGAGAAAGAGAGAGAGAGATAGAGAGACAAAGAGAGAGAGAGAGAGAGACCACTGAAACCATATTTATACTTTGGCCCAGGTGAACCGGGGCAAGATAAAAATTTAGGTTTTTTCTTGTTATTATAAAGGAATCAATTTTCTTATAAATAAATAAATCAATAATAATAATAATAATAATAAAGAAATTAACTGATTGCATTACAAATCAGTCAATCGCCCTCTTTGTTGAAGTCGATAACTTTTGCTCGCCGAGCCGCTGCAAGAACGGCGGGACGTGCCGAGTGCTTTTCGGCGGCTACGACTACATGTGTGAGTGCAAGGCTGCGTTCATCGGGCAGAACTGCGAGCTTGCCAAGACGCACTGTGAGTTCGCCCTCTCTCTCTCTCTCTCTCGCAATCTCTGTCTCATTCTCACGCTCTCTCTCTCCTTCTCTCTCTAGCTCCCTCACTCTCTCCCTCTCTCGCTCTCTCACCATCTCACTCTCTTACTATCTCGCTCTCGTTCTTGCGTTTATGGAGATATCACGTAAGAAGATTGTCATAGCTGCACACTAGCTGAACTATTCCCTTGCCCTTACGAAAGTATTTTATCCTCCAGTCCTAAATGAACCGCCACCTGACAATGAGTCATTAATAAGCTGTGTTCTGCCCGGCTACCTCTTGTGCTGCACATTCCTTATGCTGTCTAGCAAGCAACATAACTCTCTCTATTTCTCTCCCAGTATATCTTTGGTGTTTTCGAGCAATATTAGTTTAAAAACGGGTACTATTATCCTCCGCTCAGCTCTTCTCATTATTAGCTTCGCCCCTCACGGCGGCCGGCTGCTTCGAGAAGCCGAGCAAGGATCCATCTAACAGCGACAAGGAATGCAACAGCTTCTTTCCTCTCTGCCCTCAGACGGGCGCGAAGACGACCGCCGAATGCGAGCAGCTCCTCAAGAAGTACGTCGCTGGCGGCGCTGACTACACCTACATGGGTTACTCTCTCTCCCTCTCTCTCTCTCTCTCTCTCTCTCTCTCTCTGTCTCTCTCTCTCTCTCTTTTTTACTGCTACTATTTTCGAGCAAAGAATTTGGAAAACGCGCGAGAATGAAAGAAGTGCCTACTCTCCCAGGGTGAACACGCGGCAATGTGAACCTGAATTATTTCTCTTTTTTTCTATGATTGTCCTCCTTTATGGCAGAAATCGACGACAAAAATATTATGATATATACAGATATCAATCAATTATGCAATACAATTCAATCAACAAAGAAGACAGGAAATTTGTAAGATTAACTGTAAATCAATGAAAAAAAATTTTTTTTGTACATACATATACATGTGCTTTCATTTATTTTATTTTTTTTTGGACTCGGAGATTTCCAAAGCATCCTCGCTAACAACTATTGCCCTAGGAAAGAGTTAGATATGTATTTTAAATGGTGCCTTAGTTTCGGTAATTTCTAAAAATCGGTAATTTCCAATGTTATCATTTGAATTACACTCGTTTTCTATGAATTCACACAATAGAGAAAGATGGACCATGGCTAAATTACACGTGGATCGCTTGGCTTGCACAATAACTTACCCACCGTGTGGACGTAACCCTCCTTGGTACCAAGATCCTGGGCAGACTGTACTTACATAGCTGGAATAGTTCATCTTTTTTTCCAGCGATGACGCAAGATTGCTGCTACTTCTACGGCGATTCAAAGTACCTGACGAAGAAGTCGGACGACTGCGACATGGTGTTGACCTACATGAGCTATACGTCACGCTCGAAGTCCTACTGCAACAAGGATGACAAGACGGCAATGCAGTACTACTATGCAGACGGTTTGAAGAGGGGAGGGGAAGGGGTAATTTGGTAAAAGAAATGAACAATGAATGAATCAATCAATCAATTTATCATGTCAGGCATTAAATGCTGAATAAAAAAATCAAAGAAATGAACGAGCTGCACATAAAACTTTGATTTCAATTAGCGCATATCAGCAGAGAATAATGTTTTAGCACCTTTTCTAAAAGTTTTTTTTTGTCTTGAGAACTCAACGTTTTTTATCGATCTCTTTTTGAGGAAGTGCACTAGGCGCTACTATGAAGTAATGCACCGATTGTAGATTACACCGAACCTGACCACTGCAAGTCGAGCCCGTGCAACGGCAAGTTCGGCGTGTGCGTCAACGAGTACGGCAGCTATAAGTGCATCTGTGCGCAGAAGTACGGCGGCGACACGTGCGGGGATTGTAAGTGTTTTATTGATTGATTGGATTTTTTTTTGCAAGATTATCGAGCACTACGCCCATCATTATTGGTGTTCCTCACATTTTTCTTGTTACGCAGTCATGGTGCATCTCACCTTTTTCTTGTTCAAGGCAGTCGAACATAGCTAAACATCTTTACAAAAAAATATATATTAAAAATATATTGATTATAAACACAAATTAAAGAGCTCCCTGAATCACTTGAGACAACGCGACCGCTTGCGAAAGTTCGCCGTGCGAGAATGGCGGCGTGTGCGTCGAAGAGAAGGACTTCTTCGGGTACACGTGCACGTGCACCGCGAACGCGACCGGGACGAATTGCGAATGTACGCGGGCCGTGGAATAGAGAGTATACCAGGGCCGTAAAATTTAGGCCGTAAAATTGCAAAAGAGCAGGGCCGTAAAATGGTAAAGAGCAAAATATATTTCAGTCACCAATGGCTGCATGCCGAATCCGTGCAAGAACGGCGGGACGTGCACGGTTGATCGGGGCAAGACGAAGTGCGCGTGTCTTAGCGCGTGGATCGGCAACAAATGCGAGAGTGCGCGAGAGTTGGCGGGAGATTCAATTTTGTATGAAAAATATTGCGGGAATTCAAATTGTGCATAATTGGCGGGAAATTCAAACGCATCTCTTATATGCAGTTTACGATGCTTGCTTCGTCGGCCCGTGCCGCAATGGCACGTGCGTAAACACGCCGAACGGCTATAACAGCACGCACGTCTGCGATTGCTTCCCGGGCTACACGGCGGCCGATTGCGGAGAGAGTGAGGATTCACTCGATAGAGATATGTGCCATTTGCACTTGGAAATGATCTCGTGCAGACTACATACGTATAGTACGTACTTATTCTGAGAACCCAGGCAGGCCAAAAGAATTACGGTCAAAAGCGTAATGTTCTTTTACTGTTCATTCTCTTCAAGCAACTCAAAGCATTATTACTCATGCTAGCTAGTTCATCCCATCCGATTCATTCTTGAGTTCATTCTCCCAGCCGACTTATACTGCCGTGTAGTATTATTACGTAATAGCCATACCTGTTTATTGTCTCGTGATCTTTTCCAGTTCTTTTCCATGTGTTCACACATTGATTATTCTATTAAATGACGATACATAAATTTTTTTCCCTTTACCTTCCGATCCATCCATACTTTCCAGTCATCAACAACTATAAGGAGCTAGATTTTTTACGATTTTGGCCCCTTTAACTTTATTCCTATTTTACGGCCCATGTAATTTATACCTTCCAGTCATCGACAACTGCAAGGAGCTCGCTCCGTGCGCGAACAACGGCACGTGCACGAACATGATCGCCCACTACACGTGCGCGTGCCCGCTCGGCGCCTACGACTACAACTGCTCGAGCAGTTCTGTAACAATGCTTTACACTTTCAACCGATTTATCTGTTGCAGTTTATGGTTTCATAAGCATTACTTTTGTGATTTAAATTGAAATGCTCATAGTCATTTAATTTATCGACAAAGCAGAAAATACCTATGTATGTATGTAAATAATTATAACCATTTTTTTAAATGCTTAAAGTTCATCACTTTTTATATATGATAATTATTAATGCCCACGCATTGGCAGACCCCAACGACTGCTTGAAGAATTGCGATTACTCCAAGCTCGTCTCACCTTATAACACGCCGGCCGCGCCAGTCTGTGTAGATGGTCTCTTCTTCTTTCCTTCTTCTTTTACTCATATACCGTAAATAAGTTAATTAATAAAAATTAAATAATAATCAAAGAATTCTTAAAATGAATTTTTTAACATTAAATATTCGCCCTACAAGTTGCTCATTTCTATTTATTTCATTTAGGCCATTTATTTTGAGTATTCGTAAAGTGAACGATCTTCATTAAGCTGAAAAAATATACATTATAGTGCCCGATCAGGCCGGCGCGAGGCATGCGAGTAAGCGGTTCAGCACGAACGGCACTTTCGAGCTATCTCAATGCAACCAGGCAAGTCGATTGAAGTGAGGGCAGAGAGAGTTAGAGAGAGAGAATGAGAGTGAACTGTTTATGTTAGTACTCGCATGCCTCGCGCCGGCCTGATCGAGCTATCATAGGGTATCATCAGTAGTAAAGAAGAGAGAAAGAAAGATGAAGATGGGGAGAGAGATTATGAGAGAAAAAAAGAGAGATAGGGAGAGATAAAGAGAGAGAGAGGTAGAGAGAGAGAGAAAGAGAGAGAGGTAGAAAGAGAGGGGTAGAGAGATACAGATCGAGAGAGATAAAGTTTCGTTCCAGTTCGACCCGAACGCCGCGTGCACGGACGAGCACGCGAGCTGGGCCTGCACCTGCTCGCCCGACTACACGGGAGTCATTTGCGACATGCGTTAGCCCCGCCCACTTTTCATCAGAGTTTTGGCGCCAAATTCAAAATGTGGCGGGCGCAAAAAAAATTCAAGTAGTAATTATGTTTAATTATGTATATCTCTGCACACATTTATCAAACGCTCGCTTGCATCGCTTCAACAATAAAATAAATATTATTTTGAAAAACATTTTATTTAGCAATTATTGTCTACAATGTCCTCATGCTCATCTACAACAACGTCGACGAAGAAATGCTTGGAGTTGGCGTTTTAATATTATTCTGTATATATTTTTTCATTATATATAATTTATTTCATAATGCAAAAAAAAACTTTGTAAAAAAAAATTAGAATGCATTTTTGCTCGCTAGGATCCCCCAGCGAGCGAGCCAAAAACTATGCGGAGAAACCCGCAGTGCCTACAAAGCGAACCTTGAGACAGAGGATCAAGTCCTGACGAAAATTATCTTTGCTGGGGCAAGCACAAAGCAACACCCGACATCTGGCGAGTTTAACGCAGTATGTAGTCAAGGGATCACGTGTGACCATTTGCCGTCGCACAGTGGAGGAGGAGAGCCAATGCACCTAGTTAATATGACAAGCTGGCATTCAATCAAACATATAGACGATGTCAACTAAGCAAAATAGATTCTCCTTTATTTTCGTTTAATACGGCTAAACCGAAAATTTTTCGTTAGATACATAGAAAAAATTAAGAAAACAATAAAATTTTCTTATATCGTCTTATGTGTAATTTTTGCGCTAACCGAGAACCGAGAGTCCGTTCCAGCCGCTCAACGACCTCCTCGCGAATCCGTCCTCGATCACGGCCCTCGTGCCCTTCATCGTCGGCCTTCTGCCACCTGAGAACCAGACAAGACTCTCGTGGACTCATAACGAGATGTTCGACTGGATGGCCTTCGAGGGAAAGAGCATCAATTACACGCAAGTTTTTGGGATGTCTTTCCATGATACAGTAATTATATTATAAATTGACTATTGATGAATGACGACAAAATAAGTTAATTAGTTAATTGATTACTTAATTAATAAATAATTAACTGTCATTGAAGTGCAAGCACGCTGATGTGGACGGATGCTGTGCTCGGGAATTGCTTCACTTTTAATCATCGAGATCTTCCATTCTCCTACAAGAAGCGATCGTCGGGCAAGCAATTTAAAAAAAAGAGATAGAGCGAGGGAGAAAGAGAGCGAGAGAGAAAGAGAGAAAGAGAGAAGGAGAGAAATAGTGTTACGAAACAGAAAGAGCTCTTTCTTTCTCTTCCAAAATCTTTTCTCACATTTGTTTTTCATTATTACTCTTAAATTGATTTTTGTTTTCATGTTTTTTCCCTTCGTCTCGCAGGCAACTCTGGCGGGCTCGTCGCCAAGCTGAAGGTCAACCTCAACGAGTCCGTGGACGATGACGGCTGGATTGATGGTGTTGATTTGTATTTCAATTCAATTTGTTACTCGCGTCATCGATTTCAATTATCATATTTTCATTCATTATACTAGCGGTAAGCTCGACTTTTTCACTGTTTAGTTGCTAAATGTAATGAATCTTTTTAGCTTGAATAGAAACAGTACGGAATAATGAAAGTCGAAAATGTTTTATTGAGCGAGCTTGCTGCGTTCACTCAAATAGCTAAACGACTGCTTGGGAAGACCTTTTGGTTTAGCAATACTTCTAATGATCCTCTCGGTTCTGACCGATGTCAACCGTGTTGATGAGGGGGGGGGGGTTGTTCTATCACAAATAAAAAGTGCTATTGTATACTACTAGGTCTTCATTCACCACAAAATGCTGTTGTATACTACTAGGTCTTCATTCATCACAAAGTGCTATTGTATACTACTAGGTCTTCATTCACCACAAAGTGCTGTTGTATACTACTAGGTCTTCATTCACCAGCGCGAGATGGACGTCTTTTCCGAGTCTGCGCGCTACAACGCGCGCCCGTCGCAAGAGACCATTCTCGATGTTACGCAGGCGAGAAGATTCATTTTGATTATTTTACATTTTTTTAATACAGTACTTTATTAACGAAAACTTATTTCTACTATAAAAAAATCTATTTTTTAAAATTTCAATTCATAATATTCTTTTTTACTTTTTAGCTACAACACCTTGGCGGAAGGTACGGCGAATGCGTGAACAAGAAGAGCGAGGTCGAATCGTACTTGTATCCCGGCGCCTACACGACCGATGTAATTTTAGTTGTTAATTAATTACTCAATTAATTAATTAGCTTTTTTAATCCCTTATTGATAGCAGTGATCAATGATCACAGCTAAATCGTATGCAAATTTTGCAGAAAAAAATAAAAGTAAAATATTTGTTTTAATACAGAAAGAATTAAATGATTTAGTCGAAATTGCAATACATAATATATGCATGTGGAGAGGATAAGAATTATTATATAAAATAAAAATTGAGATTTTTCCCCTCCTTTTCTCAGGGCTGCCTCCGCTCGTGCTACCAGAAGATGATCTACGCCGCGTGCACCTGCATGGATCCACGCTATCCGCTCCGAAAAGGTGTCAATCCTTGCGGGCTCAAGGAAAGTAAGTCCATAAGCACCGTCCACTATGGCGATAAATAACAGAGCTCCGCCCACTATAGTGATAAAGAGCTTCTCCTCCGCCTATCATAATGATCACGTAACTAAGCTCCAATTTCTTCTTTCTGAAAGTTACATATGGGAATTGTGACACGGCATGTCACAATTTTGGAGCGGTGTAGCCGCCGAGAACTTTCATGTCAGAATTTTGGTCACAATTGTCGATGGAACACAAATTGCGTGTCACAAATATATCTGTGTGAAGGAGCACGCATATTTCACAATGTCATACTCCATAATTATAACGTGGCTAGCCCCGTTAAAAAAGATAATTAGCAGTTTCAGATCAAAAAAATATTTTTTAATATCACAAACACTAGCTTGCCTCGAAAATGCGACCCGAAACAACGGTGATCCGGCAAAGTGGACTTTCTGCAAGTGTCCGACTTCGTATCTGGAGAAGCTCGAGAGTGTAATCGTGACGCAGAGCAAATACAACGATGACGTCAGAGGGGAAGAGAAAGAGAATGAGAGAGAGAGAGAGAGAGAAAGCGAGAGAGAGAGGGAGAGGGGAGAGAGTTATCGAGAGAAATAGAGGAAAATAGAGTAAAATAGGGAGAGAGATAGCGAGAGAGAGAGAGAAAGAAAGAGAAAGAGAGAGAGAGAGAGAGAGAGAGAGAAAGAGAGAGAGAGAACATTTACAGACAAAGCTCTGCGATAGCATGAAGAAGGCAGCGGAGCGCAATCGATGCAGGCAGAACTCTGAGGACACGGCGATCGTTCAGGCATGCGAGAGAAAGAGAGCAGAGAGAAAAAGAGAGAGTAAGACATAGTGGAGAGAGGGAGAGAGAGAGCAAAAGAGAAAGAGAGTGCCAGAGTGAAATAGAGAAGGAGAGAGAGATAAGAATGTCGCTAAATTTTCTAGGTTCGAATGTTGTCACTTCGTGAAATCGTCTACGTTGAGGAAGCTGCAATGAATGTTGGGAGAAGCTATTTGCTTTCATTTGAAAGTATTTTTTTAGAGTATTTTTAAAGAGTATTTTTTTTAACGTTATTTATTCCTTCAAAAATTATTTTATTATCTTATTTTTGTTTTGTTTTGCTACATAATATACATTTCCGGCTTTAAGCTGCACGAAACTCAACCGTAACATATTTTAATTCTACTGCCCATTGTAGTCACGTCTGTCTAAATCACATACATATATATGCTCTCTTGTCATTATGACCAAAAATGCGCGGATTCATAATTATGTCTTTGGAATACTGTCCCCCTTTTTTAAAGGTATTTACCCTTAAACTTTATTTGTAAATTTTCAAAGCTTCTCATCGCAAGTATTTTATTAATGTATTATAGTTTTTTTTCTTCGGATAAACCTTTTCCGCCTAAAATACAGTATCGTCTTTGCCTAAAGTACCGTCTCCCCCGTTTGCAGTTCAAGCAGATCCTCAACTACCTCGGCGGGCTGACAGCTTCGATCGTCGGCCTCTCGATGGTGACAGTCATCGAATTCTTCGAGCTCATCATCCGCGTCCTCTGGTGGTGCGTGCGGCCGCTGCCGAAGACGTCGTCATTCTAGAGAGGAGTCATGCGAAAATGGCCATTTGAATTCGCGCCCTTTTCCCTGATATTATTTAGAACTGCTGGAGTTGCGAAATTTAGAAAAGAAAGTTACGATTCCTTACAAAGCGAGACACCCAAATATGTATATTTAAAAAAATCTGTTTTTTTTTCTCTCTTTATTTTGTGTTGCCTTTTTCCGATACGTGTTATTTCTCCCTTTTTTTATTTTTTTATTTTTGTTCCAATTTTCTTGACATCTTTTTTTGCACGCGCTATAAACTTTTTAAAGAATTTGTCAAGTGCAATGCCATTTTCGTATGATATTAATACAATTGTAACAAAAAAATGAATCATAAAAAATTGTCTGCATATTCAATTAGATAGTGCATGTAATAAGTACAAAAAAAAAACAGCTGCTGAAGTGGAGATTTATGCTTCGCCCACTTCATTCTCACTCTACTGCGCTCTTCGTGGCCGGCTGCTCTTTTGCATCTCTCTGGCCTCCTTCTCACCTCTGACCAATTCAAGAGAATGACCAAAGAACCGGGTTCTTTTTAGTTACATTTATTATTTTTTTCTATAGTCTTAAAATTGGAATATTTATGAAATAATAAAACGTCATGCAATCGCTAAAAAACAATAAATTTTAAATTTTCTTACTAGAGATCTAAAATACAGTTTATATTTCAATTAATATTTATAGTAAAACACGTCGTTGTTGACGTTCCGCCGGATGAGAAGAAGGCGGCTCTGGAAAAAGCGGAGAAAAAGCCGCCAGTGAAAGGTTCGCGTGACATGCTATTTCCATCTTTTTCTTATTATTTTCCTCTTTAAGAAAAGTCTGCCGCTGTCGCATCTTCAGCAGCGCTGCTCGAATTAATTGATCGTAAGTAATACATTTCGCCAAGAAAAAAAGTTTTTTTTTTTGCTTGTACCCAGAAGGGATCGAAATACTCCCTTATAACTTGTAAGACGACGATGATACCATTTGGCCAAGCTATCCTTCAACCTTTTTTGCAGTGTCGAAGCTGCACTCACGCCTCCTCGACTACGGCCTCCACGTCCTGCGGCAGCTTAGCCCGCCGAGTGTCGAAAGCCGCCGACCCACGGCGGAGGAGCTGGTGAAAATAAAAAAATATTTAATTCTAGCTATGTTAATTTATTTCATTCCATTTTCATCTAAGATTTGCATTTATGCGTAAGTTTTCTTATGCAATTTTTCCTTCCCATTCTAGAAAATATCATTCAATTTCAGGAAAAGCTGCGACCTACGAAAGAGAACGCGTCCGCGTGCGTGGCGCCGCTTCAGGTTTCACATTTTTATTCGGCGTCAATTTTTTTCAAAATGAAAAAAAAATTTTTAAACTAAAAAAAAAGAAGAATCGTTAGAAAAATTAGTAAAATGATAATTACCAAAAAAAATATTTTTCTCAAAAGTTTATATTGAAACATATTATATAAAGTTTTAAAACAATTAGTTTTTATTAATTAATTTGTAGGCTCTTCGTGGCTGGGCAGCGACCGCGTTGCTTGGCGAGAAGCAGACCGAACGCGACATTTACCGCATGCTTGCTGAAGATGGTGCGACTTCTGCCTTCCCATGTCGTACCCTCACGATCTTTCGCTTTGCCTTTATCTGTCTTACCCTCCATTTATCTACACGCCTCTCTCTCTCGCTCTCTCAGTCTATATCTTCTCTCATTCTCCCTCTTCTATATGTTTTTCTTCGCTCTCTCTCTCTCTCTCTCTCTCTTTCCATATCTTCTCTCTATCTCCCTCTCTCTCTCTCTCTCTCTCTCTCTCTCTCTCTCTCTCTTCTCTCCCCTCTCCCCTCTCTCCCTCCCTCCCTCTCTTTTCTCTCTTTCTCTTTTCTCTCTCTCTCTTTTCTCTTTCTCTCTCTCTCTCTCTCCCTCCCTCCCTCTATTTTTTTTCTCTCTCTCTCTCTCTCTCCTTTTCTCTCCCTCTCTCTCTCTCTCTCTCTCTCTCTCTCTCTCTCTCTTTCTCCTTCTCAATCCAGTTCTCTCCTCCAATGCGATGTCTCCGACCGGCGGCCTCGACGCAGACGATGTCCGCGATTCGATTCACTTCTCTCTTACAATTAGATTCCTGCTCGACGACGTCAGAGGAGAGCGAGCTGAAGCGATCCGGTGATTTTTGAAAATAAAAATTTCCCGCCATAATTTTTTGAAAACAAATTTTTACATACTTAACATATGCCGGAAACTACTTTGAATATTTATAAGAACACAAATAAACACAAGAAGTCATTATTTAGTCACATTAAAAAGAAACCTTCCAGCCTCTTCTATCAGCCACGCTTCGGGCTGCCAATGAGCGCGTGGCGCGAGATCAAGACGTACTACGGATATGCGGTGTGTTTTTCATATGGCGAGAAATGGCATATAGCAGAATTGCACTAAAAAGGCGAGAAATGGCATATAACAGAAACACACTAAAACTCGGGAGAAATGGCATACATGACAGCTGCTGCTGAATTACACTAAAACTCATGGAAAGATAACTTTTCGCGGGAAAAAAACTTGAAATAGGAAAAATAAAATGAACAAAAAAAATTAAAAGTAATTCAGAATGGCTAAATAATTTTAACTCGTATTTTTAAAAATATATGTATTTTTTTAACAAGTTTTTTTTTTACATTAAATGTCTATTACCTATAATTAATCAAATAATATCTTAGGACTCGATGCTGCCGACCGTCTTCAAGCTCGTCCACTTCGCCACCGATCACACGTCGGCGGCGGAGATCAATCGCGAGTTTTCGGTGCATTTCTGCGATTTCCCAACTTGGCGGCACACTATAAATATTTTCCTCTTGCCCTTTTGCATGACCGAGAGGCGAGACTCCGAAAGAGACAGAACAGACAAAAAAATAAATTTCAGTTAAAGCAGTGCGATCAGCGAAAAATTATGTGATATTTCAAATGGCGGCAGCCGTTCTCACTCTCATTCGCGCGTGTGCTATTTTCATGCAGCTGGATTTATACGAATAGCGCGAAATAGCACACGCGAGAATGAGAGTGAGAGGAATCACAGGGCAGACGCGGCAATTCGAACCTGCATTCAATATTTTTCGGTGATCGCCCTCCTTTAATTTAAAAAAAAAAGCTCAGCTCGCCACGTCGGGCGCAATCCGCTACACAGTTCGCGCGGAGGAGCCACCACGACACGGTGCCGAGGTACTTACCTACTCTCTTTTGAATGCAGATGACGAAGAAGCACGAAAGCTAATTTGTAACTATTTCTAATAAATGTAAAATAAATAAATAAGTTAAACATTTCAGGCCGTGACCGCGTCCGCGCTCGACTGCACCTTCTACTGGCGCGCGAGTGGCGATGCCGGCAGGTACACGGCGTGGTTCGCCGATCGTCCGGGCGACACGGGGCCGAAGAGGGTCCGGTCAGAAGGAGGAGCAGCATATTTGAACTTCCCGCCAATCCAATTTGAAATTTCTGCCAGCTCTATTTGACACTTCCGCCAGCCAAATTTGAAATTCCCACCAATCATTTGTGACCGACTTTTCAATGTATGCATTTCAATTTGTCCTTTCGCTTCGCAAATTGTGGCAATCATTTGCTGAAGCAAGATGAGTGTAGGACATTTGTCAAACTCTCGAGTCATTCTGGCCGAGCGGTCTAAGGCGCTGCGTTCAGGTCGCAGTCCTCTTCGGAGGGCGCAGGTTCGAATCCTGCGGATGACAAATGTTTTGCGTCGTTTTAGATTCCTGCCTTTTTCGTCACGAACGGTCTCTATCGGACGGCGCGCCACAACGGCTGCACGGTGCTCGAGCTCGAGTCTCACGATGAGCAATGCAAGCTGATTCTGATCAAGCCGGAGAAGGTGAGCGAAAAAAGGCGGTTTTGAATTTTCCGCCCATTCCTTTCGAATTTCGCGGCGCGCATTTGCACAATGCGACTGAAATAAATATTTAAAATATATATATTAATTAATTAATTAAAAGTAATTAATTAAAATTAATTAATTAATTAATTAGTTAATTAATTCCAGATGGGCGTAAGTCGTTGGCTGCGCAACGGCGTCACGGCTGCGACGATCGAGCGGATGATCTCCGCGCTGCCGGAAAAGCCGACTCAGCAGAAAGTAGTACTGCTTATATTGAAAAAAATATCAATATATATTTTAATCAAAAAAATTATTTAACATTTTACGTACATTTTTTTTTCAAGAAAAAAAATAAATGCATAATTTAAAAAAAAAAGTCTAATTGATTACTTATAATTCAGATCTGCATCCCACAGTTCTCATCGGGAATTCGTGCAAGTTGAGCGAGACGGCCACTTCGGCTCAGTAGGCTGCTTTTTTGTGTGCAGTTTTAAACTAATTAAATAAGCATATAATTAAAATAATAATTACATATATATGTACATTTATATTATTTTATTTTAGGTATTTAAAAAATTATATATATATATATAAAATATAAAATATAAAAATATAAAAATATAAAAATATAAAAATATAAAATATAATAATAATAATAAAAATAATAATAAAAAATAGTAATTATTATATATATAATTTAAGATCGCTCGTGCAGCTTCTTCTTCAGCGTCCTCCACGGTTCTCGGTGTCGAATGTGTTTGATAAGTTGGCAGAGATTTATTTTACCATTTATTTTTTTTTATTTTTTAAATTTTTATTTTTATTTTTGTATAATATTTTATGTTTCTCTTTTTATCGAAGAAAAAATATGTGTACATATAATAACAATAATAACTATTATTATTATGTTAAATATATGCGAATTTTCTTAATTGTAGATCAAAGGCGCGCCTCACTGCGCCCATCTACAAGACCTTTGACGATGGCGTCATTGAGCTGCCACTCTGGGAGCATTATCACAAGGCCAAGTTTGCGGTAAGCACTTCCTTTATTAAAACATTAAATTTGAATATAAAATATAATAATAATACTGATAATGAACATTTTTAGAATTTTTTTTTATTTTAGCTCGTCAAGGGCCCGAAACCGACGGAGAAGAAGCGAGAGGATAAAGGTGTTTTTATCTTACATTAAGAAAAACGCTAGTCCACAAAAAATATTTTTTTTGAATTAATGCCCTTTCAAATTGGCTGCCTTCAACAATGTGTGAGTAGGCACACTCATTCTCGTGTGCCCGCCTCGAAAAAATATAATGCGCGCGAATGAGAGTGCGAAGAGCGGCGGCAATTTTAAATCTCACGCATCATATTGGTCTAAGATCCTGCATTAGAATATTAGAAATAGTATTTTGTTAAATGTATACTTTATATATATATATATATATATATATATATATATATATATATATATATATATAATTTACTTTATAGAAAAGCTGGTGCCCGTGCCGAAGAGGAACAAATCGACGCTGGGTCGCGCGAGCGCCAGCTCTTCGATTCGTGGAGGTTTCAGCTTCTTCGTGTTTTAATTTTTTTTATTTTACTATTATTAATATATTTCAATCAATTTCGAAATCCAAAATATCGCTGAATATCTTTTGATATCTTTTCCTTTTGCTAATATTAAAATAGCTTTTTTTTTGTCGCTCAATTTCCATTTTTTCCTTCTATTCTCCAGACAAGAGCGCCGTCACCGCTAAAGATCCTCCGGCGGTCGACGAGGCGCTCGATGCGACCGAGCAGACGGCGCGCGAAGAGGACGCCGAGGGAGGCGGTGACGACGAAACCGACGGAGCCGGAGAGCTGCTCGTGAAAGGCGACGCCGCCAACAGCAACGGCAGAGTCGCGCCCCCGCTCGTGCCGTCGCTCATGCACGACATCTCCGTCCCCTTGGAGGTGCTTCGATCCTGCGCAAAAAATTTCCCGCCAAAATTTATTCAAATTTCCCGCCAAATTTTTATTTATTCAAATTTACAGGAGGCCATCATTGCGGCGGGCCAGTCGAAGAGGGCGAGAGAGCAAAGTCTGCGCAAGGCGCCCTGCTCGACGCGTGCTGCCGCGGTCGAGGCGGGGGTCGGTCGCCACGTTGACGTCATCGACGTCAATGACGTCAGACGAATTAATGCCCTTTTGGATCCAACCACTTTGATCTTTTAGACTGATATCGAAGAAGCGCTTAAAAATGCCGTTCTCAATTCGCGCTCTTTTTGCGTTATGCAATCATTTCCAGAAAAATTACTTCCATTTAATTAATCTTTGACTTTTCGGCTTCTTGATAAAAAAAACTTGCTAATATTGTCTGACCTATATGTTTGATAATTAATTAACAAAGTATAATAACACAACTAATTTCTCTCTCTCATTCTCCTTCTCCTCCTCCAGCCGTCCTTCTACGCGTACTCGTACGAGCCGGGCTTCTTCTCTGTGCCGGCGCCCGGTTCGGCGGCGCCGGGCGCCAGGAAGAAAGGGGCCGTCGGCAAACGTGACGACATCGCCGTCGAACGACTCGGCCGTTATCGGTATATGATTTTTTTTAAATTATTTATTTATTATATTATTATTTTATAATTATTTATTTAGTATTTTTGTAGAACTTTTTTATTTAAAAAATCATTATTTATAATAATTATAATATAATAAACTCGGCGACAAAAAAATATGCATATATTGCAGAGAGCCCGACATTGCGGCGCCGCCCGATTTTGACAAGCTCCAGACTGAGAAGAAGGCCGAGCAGATTGTGTCAGTCTAGCTCTCTCTCTCTCTCTCTCACTCTCTCTCTCTCTTTCTCTATCTCTCCCTTTCACTATTTCCTATCTCTCGCTCACATTTTTCTCTACCCTCTTTCTTTTCTCTCTATCCTTATCTTTCTCTCTCGCTCTCTCTCTCTCCCTTCAGTAACATGTCCGGCGACGTGGTCTTCGACTCGTCCTTCCTCTTCGTCTTGCGTCGCACTGGTACTTCTGGCCATCGCACCCTTCCACTGGCTGTCGGCACCTTCACCAACATTGACTCCGTCCACAAGGGATCCAAGTAGCAGAGCCGGGCCGTAAATTGGGGAGAATTGAATGCAGGCCGAGCCGTAAATTATGGAAAAAGAACCGGGCCGTAGAATTGGCAAGATAACTAGCAGCAGCCCATATCCTCATCATCGATTTCATTCTCCCCCAACTGTTTTTGTGTTCGGTTCTTGAAATAAAGCTTTCGTTTCAAAGTATTGCTCTGTTTATGCTTCAAATATTGCATCTGACATTGTATTCGCAAAGGTAAAAGATCGGCATATAAGAGAGACAGAAAATTCAGACATTCGAGCAACTTTGAATAAATGTGTAGTGAAGCATTTCACTTTTTTTGTTTCGCTGAACATTGACAAGATATGGTAAGTTGTCTGTCTGCATGATTCATACGTACATATTTACACGCATTCATTTGTCTGTCTGCGACTGTAAGTTATTTTATAGCTGCTCAAGAGTGTATATTCGCTTGAGTAACATCACGCGTTTGTAAAAAAAAAAATGTTTGCTCAATCATTTTGTTAGTTTGTTTAAGTTTTTTTTTTGTATGCTTTTAAACGTCAATTGGTTGCCTATTCGATTTGGAACTGCGGCAATTCAATGTGGCAACGACATTCATCAAAG
>CALZFC010000108.1:870000-875000 GCA_945643635.1 Allodiplogaster sudhausi
TATATATATATATATATATATATATATATATATATATATATATATATTTATATGGGAAAGAGCAGCCGTTCCAGACTTGTCTCATGATTACTTTCTCGCCCGTATAGATGATCAAAGATGAAACTCAATGAAGGCACAAGATTTATCATTCACACTAGCAGCGCACTCCTTCTATGCTATCTCTTTATCTCTAACTTTCTCTCTCTTTCTTCTCTATCTCTCTCTCCCTCCCTCTCTCTCTCTCTCTCTTTCTCTCTCTCTATACGGTCACAGTGGCAGGCAGGCAATTATCGTTTCCGTTCAGAGAATTTTCACACTGCGTAGCTCCCTCGGTCGATCTTTGTTCGATAATAGTTCACTTTGAACTTGATTACAATACTCACAGCAATTAACAACAAAAAAAACTTCATATATCATATTCCACCTAAAAAGAGCATGAGACAAATTAATAATTCACAGACAAAGACTCGGATTTCATTCATATCTCCGGATGTTCTGCCTGCAGGTTTTTCTGGCTCTTGAGGCTAATTGGATAAGAAATAAACACAAATTAATAAATAGATAAATCTTGAGTTTAATTGGATGTAAAATTAATTAATTAATAATTTATAATTACTGATGAATTATTAATAATTGACACATTCAAGTGCTTTCCAAGCAATTTTTGCCATGCAAAAGCTGCATTCTTTCTAATTGTACTTTCAAATACTTACTTTCCCACTTAAAAAAAAAGCAGCCTTATTCTCAACAAAAGCACGGAACTCAAGAGAGAAAAGACCGTTCTGAGATGTGCAGGAATTTTTCCAGACTTTTAGTATACAATAGCATTGAACCTCTTGGATCCTCGGAACCACTTGGCTCACTATTTGGTTACTATTCTTTTTTTTTCACAACTTTCCCCGTACCTAACAAGATAATCTCCCGGCACTACTTTACGGTGCGAGAAATCTGAACGTTCCTGCATCTTTTTTTCACATAGATTATTATTTTTTTCGATGTACTCATTCCTCTCATTGTTTATTTCTCTCTCTCACTCTATCTCTCGCTCTCTCTCTCTCGCCCTCTCTCTCTCTTTCTTTCTCTACCTTATTTCTCTCTTCCCTCTCTTTCTCAATCTCGTGGAACATAAAAAAATTCTTTTTAATATCGTCTACTCTTCAGCGTGATGAGAGTTGTCATCGGTAACGAATTTACGAACTATAAACTTTTTCGAGCATCAGAAAACAGATTTCTCCTACTTTTCATCTCTTCATCTCTCTCTCACTCTCTCTCTCTCTCTCTCTCTTTCTCTCTCTCTGTCTTCTATTTCTTCTTTTCTCTTTCTCTCTCACCCACTCTCTGCCCGTGATTTTTCTGCATAGTTTGCTCCAGATGCTCGCGAAATGTCGCCATGGACGCCATGGCCCTTTGAGACTTTGGCAGGAGGCTATTTCGAGAGAACAATCAAGAGAATGGAAAACGAGAGAAAGAGAGAGAGAGAGAGCGAGAGGTAGAGAAACAGAGAGACACAGATAGAGAGATAGGAAGATAGAAAAAGCGAAGAGAGACAGAGAGAGAGAGACAGAGAGACAGATAGACAGAGAGAGAGAGAGAGAGAGAGAGAGAGAGAGAGAATGAAAAGCATCGTTTGGCGTACTAAAAGGAAAAGGCCAGACTTGTCTCGCCCACCTCAAGAGTGCATGCGAACTCTGGCAGTAATGCATAAGCCGTTGGCAGTAATAAAAGATGAGCCAGCAAAAGATGTTTCTAGTTTAGTGCTTTTTGTTAACTTTTTAATCTTTTATTTATTTATTTATTAATCACTTTAAATATTCGTAGTAAACAAATTAATAAATCTGTTTAAAGAAGAGAAGGACTCTCTCTCTCTCTCGCTCTTTCGTCCCCCGCTATTCTATTTGAATCTAGTTTGCTCATTCGTGTTACTGCTCATTTGTGTATCTGCGTGGCTTTACTTCCCACCGTTCTTTTTTTTTTATTCGTAAATGTTGGCCAGAATTACCGCACTTTCTTTCTCTTTGTCCATCTTTAACTCGCTTTCTCTTTTTCTCTCTTTCTCTGAGATCTCTCTCTCTCTCTCTCTCTCTCTCTTTCTCTCTACTCTCTCTGATCTCTCTCTCTCTCTCTTTCTCTCTACTCTCTCTTATCTCTCTCTCTCTCTCTCTCTCTCTCTCTCTCTCTTTCTCTCTACTCTCTCTGATCTCTCTCTCTCTCTCTTTCTCTCTACTCTCTCTGATCTCTCTCTCTCTCTCTCTCTCTCTTTACTCTCTTTCTCTCTCTCTGCTCTTTTACGAACCACCTGCTAGGCTCACACCACCAATCCCTGTCCGTTCGCGGGAACAAAATGGCTCATGCGCATTTATCGCCTTAATCGTCACGTTTGGAAGGATGCAAAAAAGGCTGAGAGAGGAAGAGAGCAAAAGAAAGAGAGAGTGTGTGAGAGAGAAAGAGCGGTAGAGAGAGAGAAGAGAGAAGGGGAATGATAGATAGAGAGAGAGAGAGGAAAAGAGAGAGAGAGAGAGTAATAGAGAGGGAAAGAACAAAAAGAAGTCGAACCATCTTATCCGATTTCGCTTACAAGGTTGGAATGAGATCGAACAAAAAAAATACCGACCTTCAGTGCCCTGGAAAATGGACTGGACAGCCAGTTTGCTTGGCGAGGAGACAAGATAGTGAGAGAGAGAAAGAAAGAGAGAGAGTGGGAGAGAGAGAATGGGAGAGAGGGGAGAGAGAAGGACAGAGTACGGGAGGAAGAGGGAGAGAGAAAGAGATAGAATGCCCGACAGAGGAAATGACATAGACGGTAAGCCAGTCGAACCACCCCTAAAATGCTACTTCACGATCTCTCCATCTCTCTCCATTTCTCTCTCTTTCTCTATTTCCTAAACTTTCTCTCTCTTTCTCCCTCTCTATGTTTCGCTCTATCTTTCTTTCTCCCTTTCTCTCTCTCTCTCTCTCTCTCTCTCTCTCTCGTTTTCCATTCCCAAGCTTTTGACCTTTCTCCCCCTCTCCGCTATCTAATCTTGCTCATTTTTTCATACTCTCGTGTTTCGGAAATGCATTTAGCGATCTATTTTCTTCTCTCTCATTTTCTCTCTCTCTCATTTTCTCTCTCTCCCTCTCTCTCTCTCTCATTTTCTCTCTCTCTCTCTCTCCTCTCCCTCTTTCTCTCCTTCTCTTTTTTACTGTTTAATTTCTCCCTGCTCTCTCCACCATATCTCCCGCTGGTGACAGTCACTGTGCCAAAAGGTTGGTGATATCTTGCAACGGCCTCTTCCTTCTCTTATCACTTTGTTGGTGTTCGTCAAGTCGGCCAGTCTGGCTTTACTTATCTCACACCTTCTCTCTCTCTCTCTCTCTCTCTCTCTCTCTTTCTCTCTCTCTTTCTCTCTTCCTCCTCTCTCTCTCTCTCGTCTCTCTCTCTTCGTCTCTCTCTCTACCTCTCTCTTTCTCTTTCTCTCTCTCTTCCTCTCCCTCTCTCTTCTTCTCTCTCTTTCCCTCTCTCTCTCTCTCTCTCTCTCTCTCTCTCTCTCTACCCTACATCCCTCTGCCCTTTGCTCGCCCTCTCTCTCCTCCATCCAGCATCATTGGCTCCTCCGGCCTGACGGCCACAGCAAACTCACCACCCGCCCATCTCCTCCTCCTAGGCAGCCCTCCCGCATGTCAGAGACGCAGAGTGGCTCTCTTGCGTCGGGCGCTCTCGCCACGGTCGCCATGAACCATCCTCCGTCTCTCGTGAGCAGAGGCCTACTCATCTTTTGTGCTCGCACTCTCCCACTCTCTCTCTTCTCTCTCTGTCTCTCCTCTGTCTCTTCTTTCTCTCACTCTCTCTCTCTTTCCTCTCTCTCTCTCTCTCTCTTCTCTCTCTCTCTTCTCTCTCTCGCTGTCCTTCTCTCTCCCTCTCTTCTCTCTCTCTCTCTCCCTCTCTCTCTCTCTCTCGCCTCTCTCCTCACCACATTCTTTCTCTCTCCCTCTCCTCCGCTCTAACGATCTTTCTCTGCTCTTACTGCCTCTCCTCCCTTCCATGTGCTCCTCCGGGCAACGTGCTGGACTCTCTCACCTCCCCACTCCACGGCCTTTGCCCTCTCACATCTCTGGCCTCTCCTCCTCCGCTGTTCTTCTGCTCCTCCCCTCTCTCTCCCTCTCTCTCCCTCTATCCCTCTCTCTCTCCCTCCATCTCTCTCTCTCCCTCCATCTCTCTCTCCTCCATCTCTCTCTCCCCTCCCCCCATTTACTTTCCTCGTTCAATACACAGGCACCCGAAAGTGTATGTGCACCCGAGTAGAGAGACAGAGGAAGAGAGAGTGGGAGGAGAGGGAGAGAGAGAAAGAGAGCGAGAGACAGACAGAGAGACAGAGAGATAGAGAGAGAGAGAGGGAGAGAGAGAGAGAGAGAAAGTGAGGGCGACTCACGATCGATCCTGCGTGTTCGTTTTGTGTCGTTCTAAAATAAGTATGCCCTTTCACACCCCCCCCCCCAACCCCTTTTCAATCCCCCACTACACCTTTTTTTTTACTTTTTAATACCCCTCCCCCGGCACGCTAGTACCAACTATTTACTAATTTCTTATCTTTTACATCCATCTTTCTTTTTCTTGCCTACTTTTACCCTTACTTCTTTAACTTTAACTTTAACTTTAGCATCTACTATGTATATTGCACAGCAAATGCACACATGTCTACTGCTACAAATTCTTCTCCAAATAACGCCTGTGAAATACCAGTCGTTCTGTGTGTGTGTGTTTCTTGAGAAGCGTAAGAAAAAGAGGTCACTTCTGGCACGTCGGACAAAACGATACAAAGACGGTATGAGGTTTCAAAAGATTTAAAGGAATTGAACGCTTCGGCAGACGGCTTCTAAAGCTTTGTTTAGAAGAGGGGGGGGAGGAGGGAGAGGAGAAATGTATTGATAAATGCGCATGGAATTGACTCACAATCATGATTGCGTTCTTTGTGCTCTTTCTTTTGTTAGACTTCTCATCTTTTACTCTCTCTCTCTCTCTC
>CALZFC010000109.1:0-155000 GCA_945643635.1 Allodiplogaster sudhausi
GTGTTATTGTCCATCAGCCGTGTTTATTGTCCATCAGCCGTGTTATTGTCCTCAGCCGTGTTTATTGTCCATCAGCCGTGTTTATTGTCCATCAGCCGTGTTTTTTTGTCCTCACCGTGTTTATTGTCCATCAGCCGTGTTTTTGTCCATCAGCCAGCCGTGTTTATTGTCCATCAGCCGTGTTTATTGTCCATCAGCCGTGTTTATTGTCCATCAGCCGTGTTTATTGTCCATCAGCCGTGTTTTTGTCCATCAGCCGTGTTTATTGTCCATCAGCCGTGTTTATTGTCCATCAGCCGTGTTTATTGTCCATCAGCCGTGTTTATTGTCCATCTCAGCCGTGTTTATTGTCCATGCCGTGTTTATTGTCCATCAGCCGTGTTTATTGTCCATCAGCTCAGCGTGTTTATTGTGCATCAGCCGTGTTTATTTTCCATCAGCCGTGTTTATTTGTCCATCTCTACCGTGTTTTATTGTCCATCAGCCGTGTTTATTGTCCTCAGCCGTGTTTATTGTCCATCAGCCGTGTTTATTGTCCATCAGCCGTGTTTATTGTCCATCAGCCGTGTTTATTGTCCATCAGCCGTGTTTATTGTCCATCTACCGTGTTTATTGTCCATCAGCCGTGTTTATTGTCCATCAGCCGTGTTTATTGTCCATCAGCCGTGTTTATTGTCCATCAGCCGTGTTTATTGTCCATCAGCCGTGTTTATTGTCCATCAGCCGTGTTTATTGTCCATCAGCCGTGTTTATTGTCCATCAGCCGTGTTTATTGTCCATCAGCCGTGTTTATTGTCCATCAGCCGTGTTTATTGTCCATCAGCCGTGTTTATTGTCCATCAGCCGTGTTTATTGTCCATCAGCCGTGTTTATTGTCCATCAGCCGTGTTTATTGTCCATCAGCCGTGTTTATTGTCCATCAGCCGTGTTTATTGTCCATCAGCCGTGTTTATTGTCCATCAGCCGTGTTTATTGTCCATCAGCCGTGTTTATTGTCCATCAGCCGTGTTTTTTGTCCATCAGCCGTGTTTTATTGTCCATCAGCCGTGTTTATTTTCTCTCAGCCGTGTTTATTGTCCATCAGCCGTGTTTATTGTCCATCAGCCGTGTTATTGTCCATCAGCCGTGTTTATTGTCCATCAGCCGTGTTTATTGTCATCAGCCGTGTTTATTGTCCATCAGCCGTGTTTATTGTCCATCAGCCGTGTTTATTGTCCATCAGCCGTGTTTTATTGTCCATCAGCCGTGTTTATTGTCCATCAGCCGTGTTTATTGTCCATCAGCCGTGTTTATTGTCCATCACCGTGTTTATTGTCCATCAGCCGTGTTTATTGTCCATCAGCCGTGTTTATTGTCCATCAGCCGTGTTTATTGTCCATCAGCCGTGTTTATTGTCCATCAGCCGTGTTTTATTGTCCATCAGCCGTGTTTATTGTCCATCAGCCGTGTTTTTTGTCCATCAGCCGTGTTTATTGTCCATCAGCCGTGTTTATTGTCCATCAGCCGTGTTTATTGTCCATCAGCCGTGTTTATTGTTCTCAGCCGTGTTTATTGTCCATCACCGTGTTTATTGTCCATCAGCCGTGTTATTGTCTCATCAGCCGTGTTTATTGTCCATCAGCCGTGTTTATTGTCCATCAGCCGTGTTTATTGTCCATCAGCCGTGTTTATTGTCCATCACCGTGTTTATTGTCCATCAGCCGTGTTTATTGTCCATCAGCCGTGTTTATTGTCCATCAGCCGTGTTTATTGTCCATCAGCCGTGTTTATTGTCCATCAGCCGTGTTTATTGTCCATCAGCCGTGTTTATTGTCCATCAGCCGTGTTTATTGTCCATCAGCCGTGTTTATTGTCCATCAGCCGTGTTTATTGTCCATCAGCCGTGTTTATTGTCCATCAGCCGTGTTTATTGTCCATCAGCCGTGTTTATTGTCCATCAGCCGTGTTTATTGTCCATCAGCCGTGTTAATTGTCCATCAGCCGTGTTTATTGTCCATCAGCTCAGCCGTGTTTATTGTCCATCAGCCGTGTTTATTGTCCATCAGCCGTGTTTTTGTCCATCTACCGTGTTTATTGTCCATCAGCCGTGTTTATTTTCCTCTCAGCCGTGTTTATTGTCCATCAGCCGTGTTTATTGTCCATCAGCCGTGTTTATTGTCCATCAGCCGTGTTTATTGTCCATCCCCGTGTTTATTGTCCATCAGCCGTGTTTATTGTCCATCAGCCGTGTTTATTGTCCATCAGCCGTGTTTATTGTCCATCAGCCGTGTTTATTGTCCATCAGCCGTGTTTATTTTCCATCAGCCGTGTTTTTGTCCATCAGCCGTGTTTATTGTCCATCAGCCGTGTTTATTGTCCATCAGCCGTGTTTATTGTCCATCAGCCGTGTTTATTGTCCATCAGCCGTGTTTATTGTCCATCAGCCGTGTTTATATTGTCCATCAGCCGTGTTTATTGTCCATCAGCCGTGTTTATTGTCCATCAGCCGTGTTTATTGTCCATCAGCCGTGTTTATTGTCCATCAGCCGTGTTTATTGTCCATCAGCCGTGTTTATTGTCCATCAGCCGTGTTATTGTCCATCAGCCGTGTTTATTGTCCATCAGCCGTGTTTATTGTCCATCAGCCGTGTTTATTGTCCATCAGCCGTGTATTGTCCATCAGTTGTTTTATTGTCCATCAGCCGTGTTTATTGTCCATCAGCCGTGTTTATTGTCCATCAGCCGTGTTTATTGTCCATCAGCCGTGTTTATTGTCCATCAGCCGTGTTTATTGTCCATCAGCCGTGTTTATTGTCCATCAGCCGTGTTTATTGTCCATCAGCCGTGTTTATTGTCCATCAGCCGTGTTTATTGTCCATCAGCCGTGTTTATTGTCCATCAGCCGTGTTTATTGTCCATCAGCCGTGTTTATTGTCCATCAGCCGTGTTTATTGTCCATCAGCCGTGTTTATTGTCCATCAGCCGTGTTTATTGTCCATCAGCCGTGTTTTTGTCCATCTACCGTGTTTATTGTCCATCAGCCGTGTTTATTGTCCTCAGCCGTGTTTATTGTCCATCAGCCGTGTTTATTGTCCATCAGCCGTGTTTATTGTCCATCAGCCGTGTTTATTGTCCATCAGCCGTGTTTATTGTCCATCAGCCGTGTTTATTGTCCATCAGCCGTGTTTATTGTCCATCAGCCGTGTTTATTGTCCATCAGCCGTGTTTTATTGTCCATCAGCCGTGTTAATTGTCCATCAGCCGTGTTTATTGTCCATCAGCTCAGCCGTGTTTATTGTGCATCAGCCGTGTTTATTTTCTCATCAGCCGTGTTTTTTGTCCATCTACCGTGTTTATTGTCCATCAGCCGTGTTTATTGTCTCTCAGCCGTGTTTATTGTCCATCAGCCGTGTTTATTGTCCATCAGCCGTGTTTATTGTCCATCAGCCGTGTTTATTGTCCATCAGCCGTGTTTATTGTCCATCTACCGTGTTTATTGTCCATCAGCCGTGTTTATTGTCCATCAGCCGTGTTTATTGTCCATCAGCGTGTTTATTGTCCATCAGCCGTGTTTATTGTCCATCAGCCGTGTTTATTGTCCATCAGCCGTGTTTTATTGTCCATCAGCCGTGTTTATTGTCCATCAGCCGTGTTTATTGTCCATCAGCCGTGTTTATTGTCCATCAGCCGTGTTTATTGTCCATCAGCCGTGTTTATTGTCCATCAGCCGTGTTTATTGTCCATCAGCCGTGTTTATTGTCCATCAGCCGTGTTTTTTGTCCATCAGCCGTGTTTATTGTCCATCAGCCGTGTTTATTGTCCATCAGCCGTGTTTATTGTCCATCAGCCGTGTTTATTGTCCATCAGCCGTGTCTATTTTCTCTCAGCCGTGTTTTTGTCCATCTACCGTGTTTATTGTCCATCAGCCGTGTTTATTTTCTCAGCCGTGTTTATTGTCCATCAGCCGTGTTTATTGTCCATCAGCCGTGTTTATTGTCCATCAGCCGTGTTTATTGTCCATCAGCCGTGTTTATTGTCCATCTGCCCGTGTTTATTGTCCATCAGCCGTGTTTTTTGTCCATCAGCCGTGTTTATTGTCCATCAGCCGTGTTTATTGTCCATCAGCCGTGTTTTATTGTCCATCAGCCGTGTTTTTTGTCCATCAGCCGTGTTTATTGTCCATCAGCCGTGTTTATTGTCCATCAGCCGTGTTTATTGTCCATCAGCCGTGTTTATTGTCCATCAGTGTTTATTGTCCATCAGCCGTGTTTATTGTCCATCAGCCGTGTTTATTGTCCATCAGCCGTGTTTTATTGTCCATCAGCCGTGTTTATTGTCCATCAGCCGTGTTTATTGTCCATCAGCCGTGTTTATTGTCCATCAGCCGTGTTTATTGTCCATCAGCCGTGTTTATTGTCCATCAGCCGTGTTTATTGTCCATCAGCCGTGTTTATTGTCCATCAGCCGTGTTTATTGTCCATCAGCCGTGTTTTATTGTCCATCAGCCGTGTCTATTTTCTCTCAGCCGTGTTTTTTGTCCATCTACCCGTGTTTATTGTCCATCAGCCGTGTCTATTTTCTCTCAGCCGTGTTTATTGTCCATCAGCCGTGTTTATTGTCCATCACCGTGTTTATTGTCCATCAGCCGTGTTTATTGTCCATCACCGTGTTTATTGTCCATCAGCCGTGTTTATTGTCCATCAGCCGTGTTTAATTGTCCATCAGCCGTGTTTATTGTCCATCAGCCCGTGTTTATTGTCCATCAGCCGTGTTTATTGTCCATCAGCCGTGTTTATTGTCCATCAGCCGTGTTTATTGTCCATCACCGTGTTTATTGTCCATCAGCCGTGTTTATTGTCCATCAGCCGTGTTTATTGTCCATCAGCCGTGTTATTGTCCATCAGCCGTGTTTATTGTCCATCAGCCGTGTTTATTGTCCATCTGCCGTGTTTTATTGTCCATCAGCCGTGTTTATTGTCCATCAGCTCAGCCGTGTTTATTGTCCATCAGCCGTGTTTTTTGTCCATCACCGTGTTTATTGTCCATCAGCCGTGTTTATTTTCCATCAGCCGTGTTTATTGTCCATCAGCCGTGTTTATTGTCCATCAGCCGTGTTTATTGTCCATCAGCCGTGTTTATTGTCCATCAGCCGTGTTTTTGTCCATCAGCCGTGTTTATTGTCCATCAGCCGTGTTTATTGTCCATCAGCCGTGTTTATTGTCCATCAGCCGTGTTTATTGTCCATCAGCCGTGTTTATTGTCCATCAGCCGTGTTTTTTGTCCATCTACCGTGTTTATTGTCCATCAGCCGTGTTTATTGTCTCTCAGCCGTGTTTATTGTCCATCAGCCGTGTTTATTGTCCATCAGCCGTGTTTATTGTCCATCAGCCGTGTTTATTGTCCATCAGCCGTGTTTATTGTCCATCACCGTGTTTATTGTCCATCAGCCGTGTTTATTGTCCATCAGCCGTGTTTATTGTCCATCAGCCGTGTTTATTGTCCATCAGCCGTGTTTATTGTCCATCAGCCGTGTTTATTGTCCATCAGCCGTGTTTATTGTCCATCAGCCGTGTTTATTGTCCATCAGCCGTGTTTATTGTCCATCAGCCGTGTTTATTGTCCATCAGATGTGTTTATTGTCCATCAGCCGTGTTTATTGTCCATCAGCCGTGTTTATTGTCCATCAGCCGTGTTTATTGTCCATCAGCCGTGTTTATTGTCCATCAGCCGTGTTTTATTGTCCATCAGCCGTGTTTATTGTCCATCAGCCGTGTTTATTGTCCATCAGCCGTGTTTATTGTCCATCAGCCGTGTTTATTGTCCATCAGCCGTGTTTTTTTGTCCATCAGCCGTGTTTATTGTCCATCAGCCGTGTTTATTGTCCATCAGCCGTGTTTATTGTCCATCAGCCGTGTTTATTGTCCATCAGCCGTGTTTATTGTCCTCAGCCGTGTTTATTGTCCATCTACCGTGTTTATTGTCCATCAGCCGTGTTTATTTCTCTCAGCCGTGTTTATTGTCCATCAGCCGTGTTTATTGTCCATCAGCCGTGTTTTTTGTCCATCAGCCGTGTTTATTGTCCATCAGCCGTGTTTATTGTCCATCAGCCGTGTTTATTGTCCATCAGCCGTGTTTATTGTCCATCAGCCGTGTTTATTTTCCTCAGCCGTGTTTATTGTCCATCAGCCGTGTTTATTGTCCATCAGCCGTGTTTATTGTCCATCAGCCGTGTTTATTGTCCATCACCCGTGTTTATTGTCCATCAGCCGTGTTTTTTTGTCCATCAGCCGTGTTTATTGTCCATCAGCCGTGTTTATTGTCCATCAGCCGTGTTTATTGTCCATCAGCCGTGTTTATTGTCCATCAGCCGTGTTTATTGTCCATCAGCCGTGTTTATTGTCCATCAGCCGTGTTTATTGTCCATCAGCCGTGTTTATTGTCCATCAGCCGTGTTTATTGTCCATCAGCCGTGTTTATTGTCCATCAGCCGTGTTTATTGTCCATCAGCCGTGTTTATTGTCCATCTACCGTGTTTATTGTCCATCAGCCGTGTTTATTGTCCATCAGCCGTGTTATTTGTCCATCAGCCGTGTTTATTGTCCATCAGCCGTGTTTATTGTCCATCAGCCGTGTTTATTGTCCATCAGCCGTGTTTATTGTCCATCAGCCGTGTTTATTGTCCATCACCGTGTTTATTGTCCATCAGCCGTGTTTATTGTCCATCAGCCGTGTTTATTGTCCATCAGCCGTGTTTATTGTCCATCAGCCGTGTTTATTGTCCATCAGCCGTGTTTATTGTCCATCGCCGTGTTTATTGTCCATCAGCCGTGTTTATTGTCCATCAGCTCAGCCGTGTTTATTGTCCATCAGCCGTGTTTTTGTCCATCAGCCGTGTTTATTGTCCATCAGCCGTGTTTATTTTCCTCAGCCGTGTTTATTGTCCATCAGCCGTGTTTATTGTCCATCAGCCGTGTTTATTGTCCATCAGCCGTGTTTATTGTCCATCAGCCGTGTTTTTTGTCCATCAGCCGTGTTTATTGTCCATCAGCCGTGTTTATTGTCCATCAGCCGTGTTTATTGTCCATCAGCCGTGTTTATTGTCCATCAGCCGTGTTTATTGTCCTCAGCCGTGTTTTTGTCCATCTACCGTGTTTATTGTCCATCAGCCGTGTTTATTTTCTCAGCCGTGTTTATTGTCCATCAGCCGTGTTTATTGTCCATCAGCCGTGTTTATTGTCCATCAGCCGTGTTTATTGTCCATCAGCCGTGTTTATTGTCCATCTACCGTGTTTATTGTCCATCAGCCGTGTTTATTGTCCATCAGCCGTGTTTATTGTCCATCAGCCTGTTTATTGTCCATCAGCCGTGTTTATTGTCCATCAGCCGTGTTTATTGTCCATCAGCCGTGTTTATTGTCCATCAGCCGTGTTTATTGTCCATCAGCCGTGTTTATTGTCCATCAGCCGTGTTTATTGTCCATCAGCCGTGTTTATTGTCCATCAGCCGTGTTTATTGTCCATCAGCCGTGTTTATTGTCCATCAGCCGTGTTTATTGTCCATCAGCCGTGTTTATTGTCCATCAGCCGTGTTTATTGTCCATCAGCCGTGTTTATTGTCCATCAGCCGTGTTTATTGTCCATCAGCCGTGTTTATTGTCCATCAGCCGTGTTTATTGTCCATCAGCCGTGTTTTTTGTCCATCAGCCGTGTTTATTGTCCATCAGCCGTGTTTATTGTCCATCAGCCGTGTTTATTGTCCATCAGCCGTGTTTATTGTCCATCAGCCGTGTTTATTTTCCATCTCAGCCGTGTTTTTGTCCATCTACCGTGTTTATTGTCCATCAGCCGTGTTTATTTTCTCTCAGCCGTGTTTATTGTCCATCAGCCGTGTTTATTGTCCATCAGCCGTGTTTATTGTCCATCAGCCGTGTTTATTGTCCATCAGCCGTGTTTATTGTCCATCAGCCGTGTTTATTGTCCATCAGCCGTGTTTATTGTCCATCAGCCGTGTTTATTGTCCATCAGCCGTGTTTATTGTCCATCAGCCGTGTTTATTGTCCATCAGCCGTGTTATTGTCCATCAGCCGTGTTTATTGTCCATCAGCCGTGTTTATTGTCCATCAGCCGTGTTTATTGTCCATCAGCCGTGTTTATTGTCCATCAGCCGTGTTTTTGTCCATCAGCCGTGTTATTGTCCATCAGCCGTGTTTATTGTCCATCAGCCGTGTTTATTGTCCATCAGCCGTGTTTATTGTCCATCAGCCGTGTTTATTTTCCTCTCAGCCGTGTTTTTGTCCATCACCGTGTTTATTGTCCATCAGCCGTGTTTATTTTCTCTCAGCCGTGTTTATTGTCCATCAGCCGTGTTTATTGTCCATCAGCCGTGTTTATTGTCCATCAGCCGTGTTTATTGTCCATCAGCCGTGTTTATTGTCCATCTGCCGTGTTTATTGTCCATCAGCCGTGTTTATTGTCCATCAGCCGTGTTTATTGTCCATCAGCCGTGTTTATTGTCCATCAGCCGTGTTTATTGTCCATCAGCCGTGTTTTTTGTCCATCAGCCGTGTTTATTGTCCATCAGCCGTGTTTATTGTCCATCAGCCGTGTTTATTGTCCATCAGCCGTGTTTATTGTCCATCTCAGCCGTGTTTATTGTCCATCACCGTGTTTATTGTCCATCAGCCGTGTTTATTGTCCATCAGCCGTGTTTATTGTCCATCAGCCGTGTTTATTGTCCATCAGCCGTGTTTATTGTCCATCAGCCGTGTTTATTGTCCATCAGCCGTGTTTATTGTCCATCACCCGTGTTTATTGTCCATCAGCCGTGTTTATTGTCCATCAGCCGTGTTTATTGTCCATCAGCCGTGTTTTTTGTCCATCAGCCGTGTTTATTGTCATCAGCCGTGTTTATTGTCCATCAGCCGTGTTTTTGTCCATCTACCGTGTTTATTGTCCATCAGCCGTGTTTATTGTCCATCAGCCGTGTTTATTGTCCATCAGCCGTGTTTATTGTCCATCAGCCGTGTTTATTATTGTCCATCAGCCGTGTTTATTGTCCATCAGCCGTGTTTATTGTCCATCAGCCGTGTTTATTGTCCATCAGCCGTGTTTATTGTCCATCAGCCGTGTTTATTGTCCATCAGCCGTGTTTATTGTCCATCAGCCGTGTTTATTGTCCATCAGCCGTGTTTATTGTCCATCAGCCGTGTTTATTGTCCATCTACCGTGTTTATTGTCCATCAGCCGTGTTTATTGTCCATCAGCCGTGTTTTGTCCATCAGCCGTGTTTATTGTCCATCAGCCGTGTTTATTGTCCATCAGCCGTGTTTATTGTCCATCTGCCGTTTTAATTGTCCATCAGATGTGTTTATTGTCCATCAGCTCAGCCGTGTTTATTGTCCATCAGCCGTGTTTTTTCTCTCAGCCGTGTTTTTTGTCCATCACCGTGTTTATTGTCCATCAGCCGTGTTTATTTTCTCTCAGCCGTGTTTATTGTCCATCAGCCGTGTTTATTGTCCATCAGCCGTGTTTATTGTCCATCAGCCGTGTTTATTGTCCATCAGCCGTGTTTTTTGTCCATCAGCCGTGTTTATTGTCCATCAGCCGTGTTTATTGTCCATCAGCCGTGTTTATTGTCCATCAGCCGTGTTTATTGTCCATCAGCCGTGTTTATTGTCCATCAGCCGTGTTTATTGTCCATCACCGTGTTTATTGTCCATCAGCCGTGTTTATTTTCTCTCAGCCGTGTTTATTGTCCATCAGCCGTGTTTATTGTCCATCAGCCGTGTTTATTGTCCATCAGCCGTGTTTATTGTCCATCAGCCGTGTTTATTGTCCATCACCGTGTTTATTGTCCATCAGCCGTGTTTATTGTCCATCAGCCGTGTTTATTGTCCATCAGCCGTGTTTATTGTCCATCAGCCGTGTTTATTGTCCATCAGCCGTGTTTATTGTCCATCAGCCGTGTTTATTGTCCATCAGCCGTGTTTATTGTCCATCAGCCGTGTTTATTGTCCATCTGCCGTGTTTATTGTCCATCAGCCGTGTTTATTGTCCATCAGCCGTGTTTATTGTCCATCAGCCGTGTTTATTGTCCATCAGCCGTGTTTATTGTCCATCAGCCGTGTTTATTGTCCATCAGCCGTGTTTATTGTCCATCAGCCGTGTTTATTGTCCATCAGCCGTGTTTATTGTCCATCAGCCGTGTTTATTGTCCATCAGCCGTGTTTATTGTCCATCAGCCGTGTTTAATTGTCCATCAGCCGTGTTTATTGTCCATCATCTCAGCCGTGTTTATTGTCCATCAGCCGTGTTTATTTGTCTCAGCCGTGTTTTTTGTCCATCACCGTGTTTATTGTCCATCAGCCGTGTTTATTGTCCATCAGCCGTGTTTATTGTCCATCAGCCGTGTTTATTGTCCATCAGCCGTGTTTATTGTCCATCAGCCGTGTTTATTGTCCATCAGCCGTGTTTATTGTCCATCACCGTGTTTATTGTCCATCAGCCGTGTTTATTGTCCATCAGCCGTGTTTATTGTCCATCAGCCGTGTTTATTGTCCATCAGCCGTGTTTATTGTCCATCAGCCGTGTTTATTGTCCATCAGCCGTGTTTATTGTCCATCAGCCGTGTTTATTGTCCATCAGCCGTGTTTATTGTCCATCAGCCGTGTTTATTGTCCATCAGCCGTGTTTATTGTCCATCAGCCGTGTTTATTGTCCATCAGCCGTGTTTATTGTCCATCAGCCGTGTTTATTGTCCATCAGCCCGTGTTTATTGTCCATCAGCCGTGTTTATTGTCCATCAGCCGTGTTTATTGTCCATCAGCCGTGTTTATTGTCCATCTGCCGTGTTAATTGTCCATCAGCCGTGTTTATTGTCCATCAGCTCAGCCGTGTTTATTGTGCATCAGCCGTGTCTATTTTCTCTCAGCCGTGTTTTTTGTCCATCTACCGTGTTTATTGTCCATCAGCCGTGTCTTTTTCTCTCAGCCGTGTTTATTGTCCATCAGCCGTGTTTATTGTCCATCAGCCGTGTTTATTGTCCATCAGCCGTGTTTATTGTCCATCAGCCGTGTTTATTGTCCATCTACCGTGTTTATTGTCCATCAGCCGTGTTTATTGTCCATCAGCCGTGTTTATTGTCCATCAGCCGTGTTTATTGTCCATCAGCCGTGTTAATTGTCCATCAGCCGTGTTAATTGTCCATCAGCCGTGTTTATTGTCCATCAGCCGTGTTTATTGTCCATCTGCCGTGTTTATTGTCCATCAGCCGTGTTTATTGTCCATCAGATGTGTTTATTGTCCATCAGCCGTGTTTATTGTCCATCAGCCGTGTTTATTGTCCATCAGCCGTGTTTATTGTCCATCAGCCGTGTTTTTTGTCCTCAGCCGTGTTTATTGTCCATCAGCCTGTTTATTGTCCATCAGCCGTGTTTATTGTCCATCACCGTGTTTATTGTCCATCAGCCGTGTTTATTTTCCATCAGCCGTGTTTTGTCCATCTACCGTGTTTATTGTCCATCAGCCGTGTTTATTTTCTCTCAGCCGTGTTTATTGTCCATCAGCCGTGTTTATTGTCCATCAGCCGTGTTTATTGTCCATCAGCCGTGTTTATTGTCCATCAGCCGTGTTTATTGTCCATCAGCCGTGTTAATTGTCCATCAATGTGTTTATTGTCCATCAGCCGTGTTTATTGTCCATCAGCCGTGTTTATTGTCCATCAGCCGTGTTTATTGTCCATCAGCCGTGTTTATTGTCCATCAGCCGTGTTTATTGTCCATCAGCCGTGTTTATTGTCCATCAGCCGTGTTTATTGTCCATCAGCCGTGTTTATTGTCCATCAGCCGTGTTTATTGTCCATCAGCCGTGTTTATTGTCCATCAGCCGTGTTTATTGTCCATCAGCCGCCGTGTTTATTGTCCATCAGCCGTGTTTATTGTCCATCAGCCGTGTTTTTTGTCCATCACCGTGTTTATTGTCCATCAGCCGTGTTTATTTGTCTCAGCCGTGTTTATTGTCCATCAGCCGTGTTTATTGTCCATCAGCCGTGTTTATTGTCCATCAGCCGTGTTTATTGTCCATCAGCCGTGTTTATTGTCCATCTACCGTGTTTATTGTCCATCAGCCGTGTTTATTGTCCATCAGCCGTGTTTATTGTCCATCAGCCGTGTTTATTGTCCATCAGCCGTGTTTATTGTCCATCAGCCGTGTTTATTGTCCATCAGCCGTGTTTTATTGTCCATCAGCCGTGTTTATTGTCCATCAGCCGTGTTTATTGTCCATCAGCCGTGTTTATTGTCCATCAGCCGTGTTTATTGTCCATCAGCCGTGTTTATTGTCCATCAGCCGTGTTTATTGTCCATCAGCCGTGTTTATTGTCCATCAGCCGTGTTTATTGTCCATCAGCCGTGTTTATTGTCCATCAGCCGTGTTTATTGTCCATCAGCCGTGTTTATTGTCCATCAGCCGTGTTAATTGTCCATCAGCCGTGTTTTATTGTCCATCAGCTCAGCGTGTTTATTGTCCATCAGCCGTGTTTATTTTCTCTCAGCCGTGTTTTTTGTCCATCACCGTGTTTATTGTCCATCAGCCGTGTTTATTTTCCTCAGCCGTGTTTATTGTCCATCAGCCGTGTTTATTGTCCATCAGCCGTGTTTATTGTGTCAGCCGTGTTTATTGTCCATCAGCCGTGTTTATTGTCCATCACCGTGTTTATTGTCCATCAGCCGTGTTTATTGTCCATCAGCCGTGTTTATTGTCCATCAGCCGTGTTTATTGTCCATCAGCCGTGTTTATTGTCCATCAGCCGTGTTTATTGTCCATCAGCCGTGTTTATTGTCCATCAGCCGTGTTTATTGTCCATCAGCCGTGTTTATTGTCCATCAGCCGTGTTTATTGTCCATCATGTGTTTATTGTCCATCAGCCGTGTTTATTGTCCATCAGCCGTGTTTATTGTCCATCAGCCGTGTTTATTGTCCATCAGCCGTGTTTTTTGTCCATCAGCCGTGTTTATTGTCCATCAGCCGTGTTTATTGTCCATCAGCCGTGTTTATTGTCCATCAGCCGTGTTTATTGTCCATCAGCCGTGTTTATTGTCCTCTCAGCCGTGTTTTTGTCCATCTACCGTGTTTATTGTCCATCAGCCGTGTTTATTTTCCTCTCAGCCGTGTTTATTGTCCATCAGCCGTGTTTATTGTCCATCAGCCGTGTTTATTGTCCATCAGCCGTGTTTATTGTCCATCAGCCGTGTTTATTGTCCATCAGCCGTGTTTATTGTCCATCAGCCGTGTTTATTGTCCATCAGCCGTGTTTATTGTCCATCAGCCGTGTTTATTGTCCATCAGCCGTGTTTATTGTCCATCAGCCGTGTTTATTGTCCATCAGCCGTGTTTATTGTCCATCAGCCGTGTTTATTGTCCATCAGCCGTGTTTATTGTCCATCAGCCGTGTTTATTGTCCATCAGCCGTGTTTATTGTCCATCAGCCGTGTTTATTGTCCATCAGCCGTGTTTATTGTCCATCAGCCGTGTTTATTGTCCATCAGCCGTGTTTATTGTCCATCAGCCGTGTTTATTGTCCATCAGCCGTGTTTATTGTCCATCAGCCGTGTTTATTGTCCATCAGCCGTGTTTATTGTCCATCAGCCGTGTTAATTGTCCATCAGTCCATCATTGTTTATTGTCCATCAGCTCGCCGTGTTTATTGTCCATCAGCCGTGTCTATTTTCTCTCAGCCGTGTTTTTTGTCCATCTACCGTGTTTATTGTCCATCAGCCGTGTTTATTTTCTCTCAGCCGTGTTTATTGTCCATCAGCCGTGTTTATTGTCCATCAGCCGTGTTTATTGTCCATCAGCCGTGTTTATTGTCCATCAGCCGTGTTTATTGTCCATCACCGTGTTTATTGTCCATCAGCCGTGTTTATTGTCCATCAGCCGTGTTTATTGTCCATCAGCCGTGTTTATTGTCCATCAGCCGTGTTATTGTCCATCAGCCGTGTTAATTGTCCATCAGCCGTGTTTATTGTCCATCAGCCGTGTTTATTGTCCATCTGCCGTGTTTATTGTCCATCAGCCGTGTTAATTGTCCATCAGATGTGTTTATTGTCCATCAGCCGTGTTTATTGTCCATCAGCCGTGTTTATTGTCCATCAGCCGTGTTTATTGTCCATCAGCCGTGTTTTTTGTCCATCAGCCGTGTTTATTGTCCATCAGCCGTGTTTATTGTCCATCAGCCGTGTTTATTGTCCATCAGCCGTGTTTATTGTGCATCAGCCGTGTCTATTTTCTCTCAGCCGTGTTTTTGTCCATCTACCGTGTTTATTATTGCCCATCAGCCGTGTCTATTTTCTCTCAGCCGTGTTTATTGTCCATCAGCCGTGTTTATTGTCCATCAGCCGTGTTTATTGTCCATCAGCCGTGTTTATTGTCCATCAGCCGTGTTTATTGTCCATCTACCGTGTTTATTGTCCATCAGCCGTGTTTTTGTCCATCAGCCGTGTTTATTGTCCATCAGCCGTGTTTATTGTCCATCAGCCGTGTTTATTGTCCATCAGCCGTGTTTATTGTCCATCAGCCGTGTTTATTGTCCATCAGCCGTGTTTATTGTCCATCAGCCGTGTTTATTGTCCATCAGCCGTGTTTATTGTCCATCAGCCGTGTTTTTTGTCCATCAGCCGTGTTTATTGTCCATCAGCCGTGTTTATTGTCCATCAGCCGTGTTTATTGTCCATCAGCCGTGTTTATTGTCCATCAGCCGTGTTTATTGTCCATCAGCCGTGTTTATTGTCCATCAGCCGTGTTTATTGTCCATCAGCCGTGTTTATTGTCCATCAGCCGTGTTTATTGTCCATCAGCCGTGTTTATTGTCCATCAGCCGTGTTTTATTGTCCATCAGCTCAGCCGTGTTTATTGTCCATCAGCCGTGTTTATTTTCTCTCAGCCGTGTTTTTTGTCCATCACCGTGTTTATTGTCCATCAGCCGTGTCTTTTTCTCTCAGCCGTGTTTATTGTCCATCAGCCGTGTTTATTGTCCATCAGCCGTGTTTATTGTCCATCAGCCGTGTTTATTGTCCATCAGCCGTGTTTATTGTCCATCTACCGTGTTTATTGTCCATCAGCCGTGTTTATTGTCCATCAGCCGTGTTTATTGTCCATCAGCCGTGTTTATTGTCCATCAGCCGTGTTATTGTCCATCAGCCGTGTTTATTGTCCATCAGCCGTGTTTTTGTCATTTATTGTCCATCAGCCGTGTTTATTGTCCATCAGCCGTGTTTATTGTCCATCAGCCGTGTTTATTGTCCATCAGCCGTGTTTATTGTCCATCAGCCGTGTTTATTGTCCATCAGCCGTGTTTATTGTCCATCAGCCGTGTTTATTGTCCATCAGCCGTGTTTATTGTCCATCAGCCGTGTTTATTGTCCATCAGCCGTGTTTATTGTCCATCAGCCGTGTTTATTGTCCATCAGCCGTGTTAATTGTCCATCAGCCGTGTTTATTGTCCATCAGCTCAGCCGTGTTTATTGTGCATCAGCCGTGTTTATTTCTCTCAGCCGTGTTTTTTGTCCATCTACCGTGTTTATTGTCCATCAGCCGTGTTATTTCTCTCAGCCGTGTTTATTGTCCATCAGCCGTGTTTATTGTCCATCAGCCGTGTTTATTGTGGGTCAGCCGTGTTTATTGTCCATCAGCCGTGTTTATTGTCCATCACCGTGTTTATTGTCCATCAGCCGTGTTTATTGTCCATCAGCCGTGTTTATTGTCCATCAGCCGTGTTTATTGTCCATCAGCCGTGTTATTGTCCATCAGCCGTGTTAATTGTCCATAAGCCGTGTTTATTGTCCATCAGCCGTGTTTATTGTCCATCTGCCGTGTTTATTGTCCATCTGCCGTGTTATTGTCCATCAGATGTGTTTATTGTCCATCAGCCGTGTTTATTGTCCATCAGCCGTGTTTATTGTCCATCAGCCGTGTTTATTGTCCATCAGCCGTGTTTTTGTCCATCAGCCCTGTTTATTGTCCATCAGCCATGTTTATTGTCCATCAGCCGTGTTTATTGTCCATCAGCCGTGTTTATTGTCCATCAGCCGTGTTTATTTTCCATCTCAGCCGTGTTTTTGTCCATCACCGTGTTTATTGCCCATCAGCCGTGTTTATTTCTCTCAGCCGTGTTTATTGTCCATCAGCCGTGTTTATTGTCCATCAGCCGTGTTTATTGTCCATCAGCCGTGTTTATTGTCCATCAGCCGTGTTTATTGTCCATCAGCCGTGTTTATTGTCCATCAGCCGTGTTTATTGTCCATCAGCCGTGTTTATTGTCCATCAGCCGTGTTTATTGTCCATCAGCCGTGTTTATTGTCCATCAGCCGTGTTTTTTGTCCATCAGCCGTGTTTATTGTCCATCAGCCGTGTTTATTGTCCATCAGCCGTGTTTATTGTCCATCAGCCGTGTTTATTGTCCATCAGCCGTGTTTATTGTCCATCACCGTGTTTATTGTCCATCAGCCGTGTTTATTGTCCATCAGCCGTGTTTATTGTCCATCAGCCGTGTTTATTGTCCATCAGCCGTGTTTATTGTCCATCACCCGTGTTTATTGTCCATCAGCCGTGTTTATTGTCCATCAGCCGTGTTTATTGTCCATCAGCCGTGTTTTTTGTCCATCAGCCGTGTTTATTGTCCATCAGCCGTGTTTATTGTCCATCAGCCGTGTTTATTGTCCATCAGCCGTGTTTATTTTCCTCAGCCGTGTTTTTTGTCCATCTACCGTGTTTATTGTCCATCAGCCGTGTTTATTTTCTCTCAGCCGTGTTTATTGTCCATCAGCCGTGTTTATTGTCCATCAGCCGTGTTTATTGTCCATCAGCCGTGTTTATTGTCCATCAGCCGTGTTTATTGTCCATCAGCCGTGTTTATTGTCCATCAGCCGTGTTTATTGTCCATCAGCCGTGTTTATTGTCCATCAGCCGTGTTTATTGTCCATCAGCCGTGTTTATTGTCCATCAGCCGTGTTTATTGTCCATCAGCCGTGTTTATTGTCCATCACCGTGTTTATTGTCCATCAGCCGTGTTTATTGTCCATCAGCCGTGTTTATTGTCCATCAGCCGTGTTTATTGTCCATCAGCCGTGTTTATTGTCCATCAGCCGTGTTTATTGTCCATCATGTGTTTATTGTCCATCAGCTCAGCCGTGTTTATTGTCCATCAGCCGTGTTTATTGTCCTCAGCCGTGTTTATTGTCCATCTACCGTGTTTATTGTCCATCAGCCGTGTTTATTTTCCTCAGCAGCCGTGTTTATTGTCCATCAGCCGTGTTTATTGTCCATCAGCCGTGTTTATTGTCCATCAGCCGTGTTTATTGTCCATCAGCCGTGTTTTTTGTCCATCCCGTTTTATTGTCCATCAGCCGTGTTTATTGTCCATCAGCCGTGTTTATTGTCCATCAGCCGTGTTTATTGTCCATCAGCCGTGTTATTTTCTCTCAGCCGTGTTTTTTGTCCATCTACCGTGTTTATTGTCCATCCCGTGTCTATTTTCTCTCAGCCGTGTTTATTGTCCATCAGCCGTGTTTATTGTCCATCAGCCGTGTTTATTGTCCATCAGCCGTGTTTATTGTCCATCAGCCGTGTTTATTGTCCATCTACCGTGTTTATTGTCCATCAGCCGTGTTTATTGTCCATCAGCCGTGTTTATTGTCCATCAGCCCTGTTTATTGTCCATCAGCCGTGTTTATTGTCCATCAGCCGTGTTTATTGTCCATCAGCCGTGTTTATTGTCCATCAGCCGTGTTTATTGTCCATCTGCCGTGTTTATTGTCCATCTGCCGTGTTAATTGTCCATCAGCCGTGTTTATTGTCCATCAGCCGTGTTTATTGTCCATCAGCCGTGTTTATTGTCCATCAGCCGTGTTTATTGTCCATCAGCCGTGTTTATTGTCCATCAGCCGTGTTTATTGTCCATCAGCCGTGTTTATTGTCCATCAGCCGTGTTTATTGTCCATCAGCCGTGTTTATTTGTCCATCAGCCGTGTTTATTGTCCATCAGCCGTGTTTTTTGTCCATCAGCCGTGTTTATTTGTCCATCAGCCGTGTTTATTGTCCATCAGCCGTGTTTATTGTCCATCAGCCGTGTTTATTGTCCATCAGCCGTGTTTATTTTTCCTCAGCCGTGTTTTTGTCCATCACCGTGTTTATTGTCCATCAGCCGTGTTTATTTCTCTCAGCCGTGTTTATTGTCCATCAGCCGTGTTTATTGTCCATCAGCCGTGTTTATTGTCCATCAGCCGTGTTTATTGTCCATCAGCCGTGTTTATTGTCCATCAGCCGTGTTTATTGTCCATCAGCCGTGTTTATTGTCCATCAGCCGTGTTTATTGTCCATCAGCCGTGTTTATTGTCCATCAGCCGTGTTTATTGTCCATCTGCCGTGTTATTGTCCATCAGCCGTGTTTATTGTCCATCAGCCGTGTTTATTGTCCATCAGCCGTGTTTATTGTCCATCAGCCGTGTTTATTGTCCATCAGCCGTGTTTTTTGTCCATCAGCCGTGTTTATTGTCCATCAGCCGTGTTTATTGTCCATCAGCCGTGTTTATTGTCCATCAGCCGTGTTTATTGCCATCAGCCGTGTTATTTTCTCTCAGCCGTGTTTTTTGTCCATCTACCGTGTTTATTGTCCATCAGCCGTGTCTATTTCTCTCAGCCGTGTTTATTGTCCATCAGCCGTGTTTATTGTCCATCAGCCGTGTTTATTGTCCATCAGCCGTGTTTATTGTCCATCAGCCGTGTTTATTGTCCATCTGCCGTGTTAATTGTCCATCAGCCGTGTTTATTGTCCATCAGCCGTGTTTATTGTCCATCAGCCGTGTTTATTGTCCATCAGCCGTGTTTATTGTCCATCAGCCGTGTTTTTTGTCCATCAGCCGTGTTTATTGTCCATCAGCCGTGTTTATTGTCCATCAGCCGTGTTTATTGTCCATCAGCCGTGTTTATTGTCCATCAGCCGTGTTTATTGTCCATCTAGCCGTGTTTATTGTCCATCAGCCGTGTTTATTGTCCATCAGCCGTGTTTATTGTCCATCAGCCCGTTTATTGTCCATCAGCCGTGTTTATTGTCCATCACCCGTGTTTATTGTCCATCAGCCGTGTTTATTGTCCATCAGCCGTGTTTATTGTCCATCAGCCGTGTTTTTTGTCCATCAGCCGTGTTTATTGTCCATCAGCCGTGTTTATTGTCCATCAGCCGTGTTTATTGTCCATCAGCCGTGTTTATTTTCCATCAGCCGTGTTTTTTGTCCATCTACCGTGTTTATTGTCCATCAGCCGTGTTTATTTTCCTCAGCCGTGTTTATTGTCCATCAGCCGTGTTTATTGTCCATCAGCCGTGTTTATTGTCCATCAGCCGTGTTTATTGTCCATCTACCGTGTTTATTGTCCATCAGCCGTGTTTATTGTCCATCAGCCGTGTTTATTGTCCATCAGCCGTGTTTATTGTCCATCAGCCGTGTTTATTGTCCATCAGCCGTGTTTATTGTCCATCAGCCGTGTTTATTGTCCATCAGCCGTGTTTATTGTCCATCTACCGTGTTTATTGTCCATCAGCCGTGTTTATTGTCCATCAGCCGTGTTTATTGTCCATCAGCCGTGTTTATTGTCCATCAGCCGTGTTTATTGTCCATCAGCCGTGTTTATTGTCCATCTGCCGTGTTAATTGTCCATCAGCCGTGTTTATTGTCCATCAGCCGCCGTGTTTATTGTCCATCAGCCGTGTTTATTTTCCTCAGCCGTGTTTTTTGTCCATCACCGTGTTTATTGTCCATCAGCCGTGTCTATTTTCTCTCAGCCGTGTTTATTGTCCATCAGCCGTGTTTATTGTCCATCAGCCGTGTTTATTGTCCATCAGCCGTGTTTATTGTCCATCAGCCGTGTTTATTGTCCATCAGCCGTGTTTATTGTCCATCAGCCGTGTTTATTGTCCATCAGCCGTGTTTATTGTCCATCAGCCGTGTTTATTGTCCATCAGCCGTGTTTATTGTCCATCACCCGTGTTTATTGTCCATCAGCCGTGTTTATTGTCCATCAGCCGTGTTTATTGTCCATCAGCCGTGTTTATTGTCCATCAGCCGTGTTTATTGTCCATCAGCCGTGTTTATTGTCCATCAGCCGTGTTTATTGTCCATCAGCCGTGTTTATTGTCCATCAGCCGTGTTTATTGTCCATCAGCCGTGTTTATTTTCCTCAGCCGTGTTTTTTGTCCATCACCGTGTTTATTGTCCATCAGCCGTGTTTATTTCTCTCAGCCGTGTTTATTGTCCATCAGCCGTGTTTATTGTCCATCAGCCGTGTTTATTGTCCATCAGCCGTGTTTATTGTCCATCAGCCGTGTTTATTGTCCATCAGCCGTGTTTATTGTCCATCAGCCGTGTTTATTGTCCATCAGCCGTGTTTATTGTCCATCAGCCGTGTTTATTGTCCATCAGCCGTGTTTATTGTCCATCAGCCGTGTTTATTGTCCATCACCGTGTTTATTGTCCATCAGCCGTGTTTATTGTCCATCAGCCGTGTTTATTGTCCATCAGCCGTGTTATTGTCCATCAGCCGTGTTTATTGTCCATCAGCCGTGTTTATTGTCCATCAGCCGTGTTTATTGTCCATCAGCCGTGTTTATTGTCCATCAGCCGTGTTTATTGTCCATCAGCCGTGTTTATTGTCCATCAGCCGTGTTTATTGTCCATCAGCCGTGTTTATTGTCCATCAGCCGTGTTTTTTGTCCATCAGCCGTGTTTATTGTCCATCAGCCGTGTTTATTGTCCATCATCAGCCGTGTTTATTGTCCATCAGCCGTGTTTATTGTCCATCAGCCGTGTTTATTGTCCATCAGCCGTGTTTATTGTCCATCAGCCGTGTTTATTGTCCATCAGCCGTGTTTATTGTCCATCAGCCGTGTTTATTGTCCATCAGCCGTGTTTATTGTCCATCAGCCGTGTTTATTGTCCATCAGCCGTGTTTATTGTCCATCAGCCGTGTTTATTGTCCATCAGCCGTGTTTATTGTCCATCAGCCGTGTTTATTGTCCATCAGCCGTGTTTATTGTCCATCAGCCGTGTTTTATTGTCCATCAGCCGTGTTTATTGTCCATCAGCCGTGTTTATTGTCCATCAGCCGTGTTTATTGTCCATCAGCCGTGTTTATTGTCCATCACCGTGTTTATTGTCCATCAGCCGTGTTTATTGTCCATCAGCCGTGTTTATTGTCCATCAGCCGTGTTTATTGTCCATCAGCCGTGTTTATTGTCCATCAGCCGTGTTTATTGTCCATCAGCCGTGTTTATTGTCCATCAGCCGTGTTTATTGTCCATCAGCCGTGTTTATTGTCCATCAGCCGTGTTTATTGTCCATCAGCCGTGTTTATTGTCCATCAGCCGTGTTTATTGTCCATCAGCCGTGTTTATTGTCCATCAGCCGTGTTTATTGTCCATCAGCCGTGTTTTTTGTCCATCAGCCGTGTTTATTGTCCATCAGCCGTGTTTATTGTCCATCAGCCGTGTTTATTGTCCATCAGCCGTGTTTATTGTCCATCTGCCGTGTTATTGTCCATCAGCCGTGTTTATTGTCCATCAGCCGTGTTTATTGTCCATCAGCCGTGTTATTTTCTCTCAGCCGTGTTTTTTGTCCATCACCGTGTTTATTGTCCATCAGCCGTGTTTATTTTCTCTCAGCCGTGTTTATTGTCCATCAGCCGTGTTTATTGTCCATCAGCCGTGTTTATTGTCCATCAGCCGTGTTTATTGTCCATCAGCCGTGTTTATTGTCCATCTGCCGTGTTTATTGTCCATCAGCCGTGTTTATTGTCCATCAGCCGTGTTTATTGTCCATCAGCCGTGTTTATTGTCCATCAGCCGTGTTTATTGTCCATCAGCCGTGTTTATTGTCCATCACCGTGTTTATTGTCCATCAGCCGTGTTTATTGTCCATCAGCCGTGTTTATTGTCCATCAGCCGTGTTTATTGTCCATCAGCCGTGTTTATTGTCCATCAGCCGTGTTTATTGTCCATCAGCCGTGTTTATTGTCCATCAGCCGTGTTAATTGTCCATCAGCCGTGTTTATTGTCCATCAGCCGTGTTTATTGTCCATCAGCCGTGTTTATTGTCCATCAGCCGTGTTTATTGTCCATCAGCCGTGTTTATTGTCCATCAGCCGTGTTTATTGTCCATCAGCCGTGTTTATTGTCCATCAGCCGTGTTTATTGTCCATCAGCCGTGTTTATTGTCCATCAGCCGTGTTTATTGTCCATCACCCGTGTTTATTGTCCATCAGCCGTGTTTATTGTCCATCAGCCGTGTTTATTGTCCATCAGCCGTGTTTATTGTCCATCAGCCGTGTTTATTGTCCATCAGCCGTGTTTAATTGTCCATCAGCCGTGTTTATTGTCCATCACCGTGTTTATTGTCCATCAGCCGTGTTTATTGTCCATCAGCCGTGTTTATTGTCCATCAGCCGTGTTTATTGTCCATCAGCCGTGTTTATTGTCCATCAGCCGTGTTTATTGTCCATCAGCCGTGTTTATTGTCCATCAGCCGTGTTTATTGTCCATCAGCCGTGTTTTTTGTCCATCAGCCGTGTTTATTGTCCATCAGCCGTGTTTATTGTCCATCAGCCGTGTTTATTGTCCATCAGCCGTGTTTATTGTCCATCAGCCGTGTTTATTGTCCATCACCGTGTTTATTGTCCATCAGCCGTGTTTATTGTCCATCAGCCGTGTTTATTGTCCATCAGCCGTGTTTTATTGTCCATCAGCCGTGTTTATTGTCCATCAGCCGTGTTTATTGTCCATCAGCCGTGTTTATTGTCCATCAGCCGTGTTTATTGTCCATCAGCCGTGTTTATTGTCCATCAGCCGTGTTTATTGTCCATCAGCCGTGTTTATTGTCCATCAGCCGTGTTTATTGTCCATCAGCCGTGTTTATTGTCCATCAGCCGTGTTTATTGTCCATCAGCCGTGTTTATTGTCCATCAGCCGTGTTTATTGTCCATCAGCCGTGTTTATTGTCCATCAGCCGTGTTTATTGTCCATCAGCCGTGTTTTTTTGTCCATCAGCCGTGTTTATTGTCCATCAGCCGTGTTTATTTCCTCAGCCGTGTTTATTGTCCATCAGCCGTGTTTATTGTCCATCAGCCGTGTTTATTGTCCATCAGCCGTGTTTATTGTCCATCAGCCGTGTTTATTGTCCATCAGCCGTGTTTATTGTCCATCAGCCGTGTTTATTGTCCATCAGCCGTGTTTTTTGTCCATCAGCCGTGTTTATTGTCCATCAGCCGTGTTTTGTCCATCAGCCGTGTTTATTGTCCATCAGCCGTGTTTATTGTCCATCAGCCGTGTTTATTGTCCATCAGCCGTGTTTATTGTCCATCAGCCGTGTTTATTGTCCATCAGCCGTGTTTATTGTCCATCAGCCCGTTTTTTGTCCATCACCGTGTTTATTGTCCATCAGCCGTGTTTATTGTCTCAGCCGTGTTTATTGTCCATCAGCCGTGTTTATTGTCCATCAGCCGTGTTTATTGTCCATCAGCCGTGTTTATTGTCCATCACCGTGTTTATTGTCCATCAGCCGTGTTTATTGTCCATCAGCCGTGTTTATTGTCCATCAGCCGTGTTTATTGTCCATCAGCCGTGTTTATTGTCCATCAGCCGTGTTTATTGTCCATCAGCCGTGTTTATTGTCCATCAGCCGTGTTTATTGTCCATCAGCCGTGTTTATTGTCCATCAGCCGTGTTTATTGTCCATCAGCCGTGTTTATTGTCCATCACCGTGTTTATTGTCCATCAGCCGTGTTTATTGTCCATCAGCCGTGTTTATTGTCCATCAGCCGTGTTTATTGTCCATCAGCCGTGTTTATTGTCCATCAGCCGTGTTTATTGTCCATCAGCCGTGTTTATTGTCCATCAGCCGTGTTTATTGTCCATCAGCCGTGTTTATTGTCCATCAGCCGTGTTTATTGTCTCTCAGCCGTGTTTTTTGTCCATCACCGTGTTTATTGTCCATCAGCCGTGTTATTTTCTCTCAGCCGTGTTTTTTGTCCATCACCGTGTTTATTGTCCATCAGCCGTGTTTATTTTCCATCAGCCGTGTTTATTGTCCATCAGCCGTGTTTATTGTCCATCAGCCGTGTTTATTGTCCATCAGCCGTGTTTATTGTCCATCAGCCGTGTTTATTGTCCATCAGCCGTGTTTATTGTCCATCAGCCGTGTTTATTGTCCATCAGCCGTGTTTATTGTCCATCAGCCGTGTTTATTGTCCATCAGCCGTGTTTATTGTCCATCAGCCGTGTTTATTGTCCATCACCGTGTTTATTGTCCATCAGCCGTGTTTATTGTCCATCAGCCGTGTTTATTGTCCATCAGCCGTGTTTATTGTCCATCAGCCGTGTTTATTGTCCATCAGCCGTGTTTATTGTCCATCAGCCGTGTTTATTGTCCATCAGCCGTGTTTATTGTCCATCAGCCGTGTTTATTGTCCATCAGCCGTGTTTATTGTCCATCAGCCGTGTTTATTGTCCATCAGCCGTGTTTTTTGTCCATCAGCCGTGTTTATTGTCCATCAGCCGTGTTTATTGTCCATCAGCTCGCCGTGTTTATTGTCCATCAGCCGTGTTTATTGTCCATCAGCCGTGTTTATTGTCCATCAGCCGTGTTTTTTGTCCATCAGCCGTGTTTATTGTCCATCAGCCGTGTTTATTGTCCATCAGCCGTGTTTATTGTCCATCAGCCGTGTTTATTGTCCATCAGCCGTGTTTATTGTCCATCAGCCGTGTTTATTGTCCATCAGCCGTGTTTATTGTCCATCAGCCGTGTTTATTGTCCATCAGCCGTGTTTTTGTCCATCAGCCGTGTTTATTGTCCATCAGCCGTGTTTATTTCCTCAGCCGTGTTTATTGTCCATCAGCCGTGTTTATTGTCCATCAGCCGTGTTTATTGTCCATCAGCCGTGTTTATTGTCCATCACCGTGTTTATTGTCCATCAGCCGTGTTTATTGTCCATCAGCCGTGTTTATTGTCCATCAGCCGTGTTTATTGTCCATCAGCCGTGTTTATTGTCCATCAGCCGTGTTTATTGTCCATCAGCCGTGTTTATTGTCCATCAGCCGTGTTTATTGTCCATCAGCCGTGTTTATTGTCCATCAGCCGTGTTTATTGTCCATCAGCCGTGTTTATTGTCCATCACCGTGTTTATTGTCCATCAGCCGTGTTTATTGTCCATCAGCCGTGTTTATTGTCCATCAGCCGTGTTTATTGTCCATCAGCCGTGTTTATTGTCCATCAGCCGTGTTTATTGTCCATCAGCCGTGTTTATTGTCCATCAGCCGTGTTTATTGTCCATCAGCCGTGTTTATTGTCCATCAGCCGTGTTTATTGTCCTCAGCCGTGTTTTTTGTCCATCACCGTGTTTATTGTCCATCAGCCGTGTTTATTTTCTCTCAGCCGTGTTTTTTGTCCATCACCGTGTTTATTGTCCATCAGCCGTGTTTATTGTCCATCAGCCGTGTTTATTGTCCATCAGCCGTGTTTATTGTCCATCAGCCGTGTTTATTGTCCATCAGCCGTGTTTATTGTCCATCAGCCGTGTTTATTGTCCATCAGCCGTGTTTATTGTCCATCAGCCGTGTTTATTGTCCATCAGCCGTGTTTATTGTCCATCAGCCGTGTTTATTGTCCATCAGCCGTGTTTATTGTCCATCAGCCGTGTTTATTGTCCATCAGCCGTGTTTATTGTCCATCAGCCGTGTTTATTGTCCATCAGCCGTGTTTATTGTCCATCAGCCGTGTTTATTGTCCATCAGCCGTGTTTATTGTCCATCAGCCGTGTTTATTGTCCATCAGCCGTGTTTATTGTCCATCAGCCGTGTTTATTGTCCATCAGCCGTGTTTATTGTCCATCAGCCGTGTTTATTGTCCATCAGCCGTGTTTATTGTCCATCAGCCGTGTTTTTTGTCCATCAGCCGTGTTTATTGTCCATCAGCCGTGTTTATTGTCCATCAGCTCAGCCGTGTTTATTGTCCATCAGCCGTGTTTATTGTCCATCAGCCGTGTTTATTGTCCATCAGCCGTGTTTATTGTCCATCACCGTGTTTATTGTCCATCAGCCGTGTTTATTGTCCATCAGCCGTGTTTATTGTCCATCAGCCGTGTTTATTGTCCATCAGCCGTGTTTATTGTCCATCAGCCGTGTTTATTGTCCATCAGCCGTGTTTATTGTCCATCAGCCGTGTTTATTGTCCATCAGCCGTGTTTATTGTCCATCAGCCGTGTTTATTGTCCATCAGCCGTGTTTATTGTCCATCAGCCGTGTTTATTGTCCATCAGCCGTGTTTATTGTCCATCAGCCGTGTTTATTGTCCATCAGCCGTGTTTATTGTCCATCAGCCGTGTTTTTTGTCCATCAGCCGTGTTTATTGTCCATCAGCCGTGTTTATTGTCCCATCAGCCGTGTTTATTGTCCATCAGCCGTGTTTATTGTCCATCAGCCGTGTTTATTGTCCATCAGCCGTGTTTATTGTCCATCAGCCGTGTTTATTGTCCATCAGCCGTGTTTATTGTCCATCAGCCGTGTTTATTGTCCATCAGCCGTGTTTATTGTCCATCAGCCGTGTTTATTGTCCATCAGCCGTGTTTATTGTCCATCAGCCGTGTTTATTGTCCATCAGCCGTGTTTATTGTCCATCAGCCGTGTTTATTGTCCATCAGCCGTGTTTATTGTCCATCAGCCGTGTTTATTGTCCATCAGCCGTGTTTATTGTCCATCAGCCGTGTTTATTGTCCATCAGCCGTGTTTATTGTCCATCAGCCGTGTTTATTGTCCATCAGCCGTGTTTATTGTCCATCAGCCGTGTTTATTGTCCATCAGCCGTGTTTATTGTCCATCAGCCGTGTTTTTTGTCCATCAGCCGTGTTTATTGTCCATCAGCCGTGTTTATTGTCCTCAGCCGTGTTTATTGTCCATCAGCCGTGTTTATTGTCCATCAGCCGTGTTTATTGTCCATCAGCCGTGTTTATTGTCCATCAGCCGTGTTTATTGTCCATCAGCCGTGTTTATTGTCCATCAGCCGTGTTTTTTGTCCATCAGCCGTGTTTTTTGTCCATCAGCCGTGTTTATTGTCCATCAGCCGTGTTTATTGTCCATCAGCCGTGTTTATTGTCCATCAGCCGTGTTTATTGTCCATCAGCCGTGTTTATTGTCCATCACCGTGTTTATTGTCCATCAGCCGTGTTTATTGTCCATCAGCCGTGTTTATTGTCCATCAGCCGTTTTTTGTCCATCAGCCGTGTTTATTGTCCATCAGCCGTGTTTATTGTCCATCAGCCGTGTTTATTGTCCATCAGCCGTGTTTATTGTCCATCAGCCGTGTTTATTGTCCATCAGCCGTGTTTATTGTCCATCAGCCGTGTTTATTGTCCATCAGCCGTGTTTATTGTCCATCAGCCGTGTTTATTGTCCATCAGCCGTGTTTATTGTCCATCAGCCGTGTTTATTGTCCATCAGCCGTGTTTATTGTCCATCAGCCGTGTTTATTGTCCATCAGCCGTGTTTATTGTCCATCAGCCGTGTTTATTGTCCATCAGCCGTGTTTATTGTCCATCAGCCGTGTTTATTGTCCATCAGCCGTGTTTATTGTCCATCAGCCGTGTTTATTGTCCATCAGCCGTGTTTATTGTCCATCAGCCGTGTTTATTGTCCATCAGCCGTGTTTATTGTCCATCAGCCGTGTTTATTGTCCATCTGCCGTGTTAATTGTCCATCAGATGTGTTTATTGTCCATCAGCCGTGTTTATTGTGCATCAGCCGTGTTATTTTCTCTCAGCCGTGTTTTTTGTCCATCACCGTGTTTATTGTCCATCAGCCGTGTTTATTTCTCTCAGCCGTGTTTATTGTCCATCAGCCGTGTTTATTGTCCATCAGCCGTGTTTATTGTCCATCAGCCGTGTTTATTGTCCATCAGCCGTGTTTATTGTCCATCAGCCGTGTTTATTGTCCATCAGCCGTGTTTATTGTCCATCAGCCGTGTTTATTGTCCATCAGCCGTGTTTATTGTCCATCAGCCGTGTTTATTGTCCATCAGCCGTGTTTATTGTCCATCAGCCGTGTTTATTGTCCATCAGCCGTGTTTATTGTCCATCAGCCGTGTTTATTGTCCATCAGCCGTGTTTATTGTCCATCAGCCGTGTTTATTGTCCATCTACCGTGTTTATTGTCCATCAGCCGTGTTTATTGTCCATCAGCCGTGTTTATTGTCCATCAGCCGTGTTTATTGTCCATCAGCCGTGTTTATTGTCCATCAGCCGTGTTTATTGTCCATCAGCCGTGTTTATTGTCCATCAGCCGTGTTTATTGTCCATCAGCCGTGTTTATTGTCCATCAGCCGTGTTTATTTTCCTCAGCCGTGTTTTTTGTCCATCTACCGTGTTTATTGTCCATCAGCCGTGTTTATTTTCTCTCAGCCGTGTTTATTGTCCATCAGCCGTGTTTATTGTCCATCAGCCGTGTTTATTGTCCATCAGCCGTGTTTATTGTCCATCAGCCGTGTTTATTGTCCATCTGCCGTGTTAATTGTCCATCAGCCGTGTTTATTGTCCATCAGCCGTGTTTATTGTCCATCAGCCGTGTTTATTGTCCATCAGCCGTGTTTATTGTCCATCAGCCGTGTTTATTGTCCATCAGCCGTGTTTATTGTCCATCAGCCGTGTTTATTGTCCATCAGCCGTGTTTATTGTCCATCAGCCGTGTTTATTGTCCATCAGCCGTGTTTATTGTCCATCAGCCGTGTTTATTGTCCATCAGCCGTGTTTATTGTCCATCAGCCGTGTTTATTGTCCATCAGCCGTGTTTATTGTCCATCAGCCGTGTTTATTGTCCATCAGCCGTGTTTATTGTCCATCAGCCGTGTTTATTGTCCATCAGCCGTGTTTATTGTCCATCAGCCGTGTTTATTGTCCATCAGCCGTGTTTATTGTCCATCAGCCGTGTTTATTGTCCATCAGCCGTGTTTATTGTCCATCAGCCGTGTTTATTGTCCATCAGCCGTGTTTATTGTCCATCAGCCGTGTTTATTGTCCATCAGCCGTGTTTATTGTCCATCAGCCGTGTTTATTGTCCATCAGCCGTGTTTATTGTCCATCAGCCGTGTTATTTTCCTCAGCCGTGTTTATTGTCCATCAGCCGTGTTTATTGTCCATCAGCCGTGTTTATTTTCCTCAGCCGTGTTTATTGTCCATCAGCCGTGTTTATTGTCCATCAGCCGTGTTTATTGTCCATCAGCCGTGTTTATTGTCCATCAGCCGTGTTTATTGTCCATCAGCCGTGTTTATTGTCCATCAGCCGTGTTTATTGTCCATCAGCCGTGTTTATTGTCCATCAGCCGTGTTTATTGTCCATCAGCCGTGTTTATTGTCCATCAGCCGTGTTTATTGTCCATCAGCCGTGTTTATTGTCCATCAGCCGTGTTTATTGTCCATCAGCCGTGTTTATTGTCCATCAGCCGTGTTTTTTGTCCATCACCGTGTTTATTGTCCATCAGCCGTGTTTATTGTCCATCAGCCGTGTTTATTGTCCATCAGCCGTGTTTATTGTCCATCAGCCGTGTTTATTGTCCATCAGCCGTGTTTATTGTCCATCAGCCGTGTTTATTGTCCATCAGCCGTGTTTATTGTCCATCAGCCGTGTTTATTGTCCATCAGCCGTGTTTATTGTCCATCAGCCGTGTTTATTGTCCATCAGCCGTGTTTATTGTCCATCAGCCGTGTTTATTGTCCATCAGCCGTGTTTATTGTCCATCAGCCGTGTTTATTGTCCATCAGCCGTGTTTATTGTCCATCAGCCGTGTTTATTGTCCATCAGCCGTGTTTATTGTCCATCAGCCGTGTTTATTGTCCATCAGCCGTGTTTATTGTCCATCAGCCGTGTTTATTGTCCATCAGCCGTGTTTATTGTCCATCAGCCGTGTTTATTGTCCATCAGCCGTGTTTATTGTCCATCAGCCGTGTTTATTGTCCATCAGCCGTGTTTATTGTCCATCAGCCGTGTTTATTGTCCATCAGCCGTGTTTATTGTCCATCAGCCGTGTTTATTGTCCATCAGCCGTGTTTATTGTCCATCAGCCGTGTTTTTGTCCATCAGCCGTGTTTATTGTCCATCAGCCGTGTTTATTGTCCATCAGCCGTGTTTTTTGTCCATCAGCCGTGTTTATTGTCCATCAGCCGTGTTTATTGTCCATCATCAGCCGTGTTTATTGTCCATCAGCCGTGTTTATTGTCCATCAGCCGTGTTTATTGTCCATCAGCCGTGTTTATTGTCCATCAGCCGTGTTTATTGTCCATCAGCCGTGTTTATTGTCCATCAGCCGTGTTTATTGTCCATCACCGTGTTTATTGTCCATCAGCCGTGTTTATTGTCCATCAGCCGTGTTTATTGTCCATCAGCCGTGTTTATTGTCCATCAGCCGTGTTTATTGTCCATCAGCCGTGTTTATTGTCCATCAGCCGTGTTTATTGTCCATCAGCCGTGTTTATTGTCCATCAGCCGTGTTTATTGTCCATCAGCCGTGTTTATTGTCCATCAGCCGTGTTTATTGTCCATCAGCCGTGTTTATTGTCCATCAGCCGTGTTTATTGTCCATCAGCCGTGTTTATTGTCCATCAGCCGTGTTTATTGTCCATCAGCCGTGTTTTTTGTCCATCAGCCGTGTTTATTGTCCATCAGCCGTGTTTATTGTCCATCTACCGTGTTATTGTCCATCAGCCGTGTTTATTGTCCATCAGCCGTGTTTATTGTCCATCAGCCGTGTTTATTGTCCATCAGCCGTGTTTATTGTCCATCAGCCGTGTTTATTGTCCATCAGCCGTGTTTATTGTCCATCAGCCGTGTTTATTGTCCATCAGCCGTTTATTGTCCATCAGCCGTGTTTATTGTCCATCAGCCGTGTTTATTGTCCATCAGCCGTGTTTATTGTCCATCAGCCGTGTTTATTGTCCATCAGCCGTGTTTTTTGTCCATCAGCCGTGTTTATTGTCCATCAGCCGTGTTTATTGTCCATCAGCCGTGTTTATTGTCCATCAGCCGTGTTATTGTCCATCAGCCGTGTTTATTGTCCATCTACCGTGTTTATTGTCCATCAGCCGTGTTTATTGTCCATCAGCCGTGTTATTGTCCATCAGCCGTGTTTATTGTCCATCAGCCGTGTTATTGTCCATCAGCCGTGTTTATTGTCCATCAGCCGTGTTTATTGTCCATCAGCCGTGTTTATTGTCCATCAGCCGTGTTTTTGTCCATCAGCCGTGTTTATTGTCCATCAGCCGTGTTTATTGTCCATCAGCCGTGTTTATTGTCCATCAGCCGTGTTTATTGTCCATCAGCCGTGTTTATTGTCCATCAGCCGTGTTTATTGTCCATCAGCCGTGTTTATTGTCCATCAGCCGTGTTATTGTCCATCAGCCGTGTTTATTGTCCATCAGCCGTGTTTATTGTCCATCAGCCGTGTTTATTGTCCATCAGCCGTGTTTATTGTCCATCAGCCGTGTTTATTGTCCATCAGCCGTGTTTATTGTCCATCACCCGTGTTTATTGTCCATCAGCCGTGTTTATTGTCCATCAGCCGTGTTTATTGTCCATCAGCCGTGTTAATTGTCCATCAGCCGTGTTTATTGTCCATCAGCCGTGTTTATTGTCCATCAGCCGTGTTTATTGTCCATCAGATGTGTTTATTGTCCATCAGCCGTGTTTATTGTCCATCAGCCGTGTTTATTGTCCATCAGCCGTGTTTATTGTCCATCAGCCGTGTTTTTGTCCATCAGCCGTGTTTATTGTCCATCAGCCGTGTTTATTGTCCATCAGCCGTGTTTATTGTCCATCAGCCGTGTTTATTGTCCATCAGCCGTGTTTATTGTCCATCAGCCGTGTTTATTGTCCATCAGCCGTGTTTATTGTCCATCAGCCGTGTTTATTGTCCATCAGCCGTGTTTATTGTCCATCAGCCGTGTTTATTGTCCATCAGCCGTGTTTATTGTCCATCAGCCGTGTTTATTGTCCATCTGCCGTGTTATTGTCCATCAGCCGTGTTTATTGTCCATCAGCCGTGTTTATTGTCCATCAGCCGTGTTTATTGTCCATCAGCCGTGTTATTGTCCATCAGCCGTGTTTTTGTCCATCAGCCGTGTTTATTGTCCATCAGCCGTGTTTATTGTCCAGCTCAGCCGTGTTTATTGTCCATCAGCCGTGTTTATTGTCCATCAGCCGTGTTTATTGTCCATCAGCCGTGTTTATTGTCCATCAGCCGTGTTTATTGTCCATCAGCCGTGTTTATTGTCCATCAGCCGTGTTTATTGTCCATCACCGTGTTTATTGTCCATCAGCCGTGTTTATTGTCCATCAGCCGTGTTTATTGTCCATCAGCCGTGTTTATTGTCCATCAGCCGTGTTTATTGTCCATCAGCCGTGTTTATTGTCCATCAGCCGTGTTTATTGTCCATCAGCCGTGTTTATTGTCCATCAGCCGTGTTTATTGTCCATCAGCCGTGTTTATTGTCCATCAGCCGTGTTTATTGTCCATCAGCCGTGTTATTGTCCATCAGCCGTGTTTATTGTCCATCAGCCGTGTTTATTGTCCATCAGCCGTGTTTATTGTCCATCAGCCGTGTTTATTGTCCATCAGCCGTGTTTATTGTCCATCAGCCGTGTTTATTGTCCATCAGCCGTGTTTATTGTCCATCAGCCGTGTTTATTGTCCATCAGCCGTGTTTTTGTCCATCAGCCGTGTTTATTGTCCATCAGCCGTGTTTATTGTCCATCAGCCGTGTTTATTGTCCATCAGCCGTGTTATTGTCCATCAGCCGTGTTTATTGTCCATCAGCCGTGTTTATTGTCCATCAGCCGTGTTTATTGTCCATCAGCCGTGTTTATTGTCCATCAGCCGTGTTTATTGTCCATCAGCCGTGTTTATTGTCCATCAGCCGTGTTTATTGTCCATCAGCCGTGTTATTGTCCATCAGCCGTGTTTATTGTCCATCAGCCGTGTTTATTGTCCATCAGCCGTGTTTATTGTCCATCAGCCGTGTTTATTGTCCATCAGCCGTGTTTTTTGTCCATCAGCCGTGTTTATTGTCCATCAGCCGTGTTTATTGTCCATCAGCCGTGTTTTATTGTCCATCAGCCGTGTTTATTGTCCATCAGCCGTGTTTATTGTCCATCAGCCGTGTTTATTGTCCATCAGCCGTGTTTATTGTCCATCAGCCGTGTTTATTGTCCATCAGCCGTGTTTATTGTCCATCACCGTGTTTATTGTCCATCAGCCGTGTTTATTGTCCATCAGCCGTGTTTATTGTCCATCAGCCGTGTTTATTGTCCATCAGCCGTGTTTATTGTCCATCAGCCGTGTTTATTGTCCATCAGCCGTGTTTATTGTCCATCAGCCGTGTTTATTGTCCATCAGCCGTGTTTATTGTCCATCAGCCGTGTTTATTGTCCATCAGCCGTGTTTATTGTCCATCAGCCGTGTTTATTGTCCATCAGCCGTGTTTTTTGTCCATCAGCCGTGTTTATTGTCCATCAGCCGTGTTTATTGTCCATCAGCCGCCGTGTTATTGTCCATCAGCCGTGTTTATTGTCCATCAGCCGTGTTTATTGTCCATCAGCCGTGTTTATTGTCCATCAGCCGTGTTTATTGTCCATCAGCCGTGTTTATTGTCCATCAGCCGTGTTTATTGTCCATCTACCGTGTTTATTGTCCATCAGCCGTGTTTATTGTCCATCAGCCGTGTTTATTGTCCATCAGCCGTGTTTATTGTCCATCAGCCGTGTTTATTGTCCATCAGCCGTGTTTATTGTCCATCAGCCGTGTTTATTGTCCATCAGCCGTGTTTATTGTCCATCAGCCGTGTTTATTGTCCATCAGCCGTGTTTATTGTCCATCAGCCGTGTTTATTGTCCATCAGCCGTGTTTATTGTCCATCAGCCGTGTTTATTGTCCATCAGCCGTGTTTATTGTCCATCAGCCGTGTTAATTGTCCATCAGCCGTGTTTATTGTCCATCAGCCGTGTTTATTGTCCATCAGCCGTGTTTATTGTCCATCAGCCGTGTTTATTGTCCATCAGCCGTGTTTATTGTCCATCAGCCGTGTTTTTTGTCCATCAGCCGTGTTTATTGTCCATCAGCCGTGTTTATTGTCCATCAGCCGTGTTTATTGTCCATCAGCCGTGTTTATTGTCCATCAGCCGTGTTTATTGTCCATCAGCCGTGTTTATTGTCCATCAGCCGTGTTTATTGTCCATCAGCCGTGTTTATTGTCCATCAGCCGTGTTTATTGTCCATCAGCCGTGTTTATTGTCCATCAGCCGTGTTTATTGTCCATCAGCCGTGTTTATTGTCCATCAGCCGTGTTTATTGTCCATCAGCCGTGTTTATTGTCCATCAGCCGTGTTTATTGTCCATCAGCCGTGTTTTTGTCCATCAGCCGTGTTTATTGTCCATCAGCCGTGTTTATTGTCCATCAGCTCAGCCGTGTTTATTGTCCATCAGCCGTGTTTATTGTCCATCAGCCGTGTTTATTGTCCATCAGCCGTGTTTATTGTCCATCACCGTGTTTATTGTCCATCAGCCGTGTTTATTGTCCATCAGCCGTGTTTATTGTCCATCAGCCGTGTTTATTGTCCATCAGCCGTGTTTATTGTCCATCAGCCGTGTTTATTGTCCATCAGCCGTGTTTATTGTCCATCAGCCGTGTTTATTGTCCATCAGCCGTGTTTATTGTCCATCACCGTGTTTATTGTCCATCAGCCGTGTTTATTGTCCATCAGCCGTGTTTATTGTCCATCAGCCGTGTTTATTGTCCATCAGCCGTGTTTATTGTCCATCAGCCGTGTTTATTGTCCATCAGCCGTGTTTATTGTCCATCAGCCGTGTTTATTGTCCATCAGCCGTGTTTATTGTCCATCAGCCGTGTTTATTGTCCATCAGCCGTGTTTATTGTCCATCAGCCGTGTTTATTGTCCATCAGCCGTGTTTATTGTCCATCAGCCGTGTTTTTGTCCATCAGCCGTGTTTATTGTCCATCAGCCGTGTTTATTGTCTCAGCCGTGTTTATTGTCCATCAGCCGTGTTTATTGTCCATCTGCCGTGTTAATTGTCCATCAGCCGTGTTTATTGTCCATCAGCCGTGTTTATTGTCCATCAGCCGTGTTTATTGTCCATCAGCCGTGTTTATTGTCCATCAGCCGTGTTTATTGTCCATCAGCCGTGTTTATTGTCCATCAGCCGTGTTTATTGTCCATCAGCCGTGTTTATTGTCCATCAGCCGTGTTTATTGTCCATCAGCCGTGTTTATTGTCCATCAGCCGTGTTTATTGTCCATCAGCCGTGTTTTTTGTCCATCAGCCGTGTTTATTGTCCATCAGCCGTGTTTATTGTCCATCAGCTCAGCCGTGTTTATTGTCCATCAGCCGTGTTTATTGTCCATCAGCCGTGTTTATTGTCCATCAGCCGTGTTTATTGTCCATCTACCGTGTTTATTGTCCATCAGCCGTGTTTATTGTCCATCAGCCGTGTTTATTGTCCATCTACCGTGTTTATTGTCCATCAGCCGTGTTTATTGTCCATCAGCCGTGTTTATTGTCCATCAGCCGTGTTTATTGTCCATCAGCCGTGTTTATTGTCCATCAGCCGTGTTTATTGTCCATCAGCCGTGTTTATTGTCCATCACCGTGTTTATTGTCCATCAGCCGTGTTTATTGTCCATCAGCCGTGTTTATTGTCCATCAGCCGTGTTTATTGTCCATCAGCCGTGTTTATTGTCCATCAGCCGTGTTTATTGTCCATCAGCCGTGTTTATTGTCCATCAGCCGTGTTTATTGTCCATCAGCCGTGTTTTTTGTCCATCAGCCGTGTTTATTGTCCATCAGCCGTGTTTATTGTCCATCAGCCGTGTTTATTGTCCATCAGCCGTGTTTATTGTCCATCAGCCGTGTTTATTGTCCATCTACCGTGTTTATTGTCCATCAGCCGTGTTTATTGTCCATCAGCCGTGTTTATTGTCCATCAGCCGTGTTTATTGTCCATCAGCCGTGTTTATTGTCCATCAGCCGTGTTTATTGTCCATCAGCCGTGTTTATTGTCCATCTACCGTGTTTATTGTCCATCAGCCGTGTTTATTGTCCATCAGCCGTGTTTATTGTCCATCAGCCGTTTATTGTCCATCAGCCGTGTTTATTGTCCATCAGCCGTGTTTATTGTCCATCAGCCGTGTTTATTGTCCATCAGCCGTGTTTATTGTCCATCAGCCGTGTTTTTTGTCCGTCAGCCGTGTTTATTGTCCATCAGCCGTGTTTATTGTCCATCAGCCGTGTTTATTGTCCATCAGCCGTGTTTATTGTCCATCAGCCGTGTTTATTGTCCATCTACCGTGTTTATTGTCCATCAGCCGTGTTTATTGTCCATCAGCCGTGTTTATTGTCCATCAGCCCCGTTTATTGTCCATCAGCCGTGTTTATTGTCCATCAGCCGTGTTTATTGTCCATCAGCCGTGTTTATTGTCCATCAGCCGTGTTTATTGTCCATCAGCCGTGTTTTTTGTCCATCAGCCCTGTTTATTGTCCATCAGCCGTGTTTATTGTCCATCAGCCGTGTTTATTGTCCATCAGCCGTGTTTATTGTCCATCAGCCGTGTTTATTGTCCATCTACCGTGTTTATTGTCCATCAGCCGTGTTTATTGTCCATCAGCCGTGTTTATTGTCCATCAGCCGTGTTTATTGTCCATCAGCCGTGTTTATTGTCCATCAGCCGTGTTTATTGTCCATCAGCCGTGTTTATTGTCCATCACCCGTGTTTATTGTCCATCAGCCGTGTTTATTGTCCATCACCCGTGTTTATTGTCCATCAGCCGTGTTTATTGTCCATCAGCCGTGTTAATTGTCCATCAGCCGTGTTTAATTGTCCATCAGCCGTGTTTATTGTCCATCAGCCGTGTTTATTGTCCATCTGCCGTGTTAATTGTCCATCAGATGTGTTTATTGTCCATCAGCCGTGTTTATTGTCCATCAGCGGTGTTTATTGTCCATCAGCCGTGTTTATTGTCCATCAGCCTGTTTTTTGTCCATCAGCCGTGTTTATTGTCCATCAGCCGTGTTTATTTTCTCTCAGCCGTGTTTATTGTCCATCAGCCGTGTTTATTGTCCATCTGCCGTGTTAATTGTCCATCAGCCGTGTTTATTGTCCATCAGCCGTGTTTATTGTCCATCAGCCGTGTTTATTGTCCATCAGCCGTGTTTATTGTCCATCAGCCGTGTTTATTGTCCATCAGCCGTGTTTATTGTCCATCAGCCGTGTTTATTGTCCATCTGCCGTGTTAATTGTCCATCAGCCGTGTTTATTGTCCATCAGCCGTGTTTATTGTCCATCAGCCGTGTTTATTGTCCATCAGCCGTGTTTATTGTCCATCAGCCGTGTTTTTTGTCCATCAGCCGTGTTTATTGTCCATCAGCCGTGTTTATTGTCCATCAGCTCAGCCGTGTTTATTGTCCATCAGCCGTGTTTATTGTCCATCAGCCGTGTTTATTGTCCATCTACCGTGTTTATTGTCCATCAGCCGTGTTTATTGTCCATCAGCCGTGTTTATTGTCCATCTACCGTGTTTATTGTCCATCAGCCGTGTTTATTGTCCATCAGCCGTGTTTATTGTCCATCAGCCGTGTTTATTGTCCATCAGCCGTGTTTATTGTCCATCAGCCGTGTTATTGTCCATCAGCCGTGTTTATTGTCCATCACCGTGTTTATTGTCCATCAGCCGTGTTTATTGTCCATCAGCCGTGTTTATTGTCCATCAGCCCGTTTATTGTCCATCAGCCGTGTTTATTGTCCATCAGCCGTGTTTATTGTCCATCAGCCGTGTTTATTGTCCATCAGCCGTGTTTATTGTCCATCAGCCGTGTTTTTTGTCCATCAGCCGTGTTTATTGTCCATCAGCCGTGTTTATTGTCCATCAGCCGTGTTTATTGTCCATCAGCCGTGTTTATTGTCCATCAGCCGTGTTTATTGTCCATCTACCGTGTTTATTGTCCATCAGCCGTGTTTATTGTCCATCAGCCGTGTTTATTGTCCATCAGCCCGTTTATTGTCCATCAGCCGTGTTTATTGTCCATCAGCCGTGTTTATTGTCCATCAGCCGTGTTTATTGTCCATCAGCCGTGTTTATTGTCCATCAGCCGTGTTTATTGTCCATCAGCCGTGTTTATTGTCCATCAGCCGTGTTTATTGTCCATCACCGTGTTTATTGTCCATCAGCCGTGTTTATTGTCCATCAGCCGTGTTTATTGTCCATCAGCCGTGTTTATTGTCCATCAGCCGTGTTTATTGTCCATCAGCCGTGTTTATTGTCCATCAGCCGTGTTAATTGTCCATCAGCCGTGTTTATTGTCCATCAGCCGTGTTTATTGTCCATCAGCCGTGTTTATTGTCCATCTGCCGTGTTATTGTCCATCAGATGTGTTTATTGTCCATCAGCCGTGTTTATTGTCCATCAGCCGTGTTTATTGTCCATCAGCCGTGTTTATTGTCCATCAGCCTGTTTTTTGTCCATCAGCCGTGTTTATTGTCCATCAGCCGTGTTTATTTCTCTCAGCCGTGTTTATTGTCCATCAGCCGTGTTTATTGTCCATCAGCCGTGTTTATTGTCCATCAGCCGTGTTTATTGTCCATCAGCCGTGTTTATTGTCCATCAGCCGTGTTTATTGTCCATCAGCCGTGTTTATTGTCCATCAGCCGTGTTTATTGTCCATCAGCCGTGTTTATTGTCCATCAGCCGTGTTTATTGTCCATCAGCCGTGTTAATTGTCCATCAGCCGTGTTTATTGTATATCAGCCGTGTTTATTGTCCATCAGCCGTGTTTATTGTCCATCAGCCGTGTTTATTGTCCATCAGCCGTGTTTTTGTCCATCAGCCGTGTTTATTGTCCATCAGCCGTGTTTATTGTCCATCAGCTCAGCCGTGTTTATTGTCCATCAGCCGTGTTTATTGTCCATCAGCCGTGTTTATTGTCCATCAGCCGTGTTTATTGTCCATCTACCGTGTTTATTGTCCATCAGCCGTGTTTATTGTCCATCAGCCGTGTTTATTGTCCATCTACCGTGTTTATTGTCCATCAGCCGTGTTTATTGTCCATCAGCCGTGTTTATTGTCCATCAGCCGTGTTTATTGTATCAGCCGTGTTTATTGTCCATCAGCCGTGTTTATTGTCCATCAGCCGTGTTATTGTCCATCAGCCGTGTTTATTGTCCATCAGCCGTGTTTATTGTCCATCAGCCGTGTTTATTGTCCATCAGCCGTGTTTATTGTCCATCAGCCGTGTTTTTTGTCCATCAGCCGTGTTTATTGTCCATCAGCCGTGTTTATTGTCCATCAGCTCAGCCGTGTTTATTGTCCATCAGCCGTGTTTATTGTCCATCAGCCGTGTTTATTGTCCATCAGCCGTGTTTATTGTCCATCACCGTGTTTATTGTCCATCAGCCGTGTTTATTGTCCATCAGCCGTGTTTATTGTCCATCACCGTGTTTATTGTCCATCAGCCGTGTTTATTGTCCATCAGCCGTGTTTATTGTCCATCAGCCGTGTTTATTGTCCATCAGCCGTGTTTATTGTCCATCAGCCGTGTTATTGTCCATCAGCCGTGTTTATTGTCCATCTACCGTGTTTATTGTCCATCAGCCGTGTTTATTGTCCATCAGCCGTGTTTATTGTCCATCAGCCCCGTTTATTGTCCATCAGCCGTGTTTATTGTCCATCACCCGTGTTTATTGTCCATCAGCCGTGTTTATTGTCCATCAGCCGTGTTTATTGTCCATCAGCCGTGTTTTTTGTCCATCAGCCCTGTTTATTGTCCATCAGCCGTGTTTATTGTCCATCAGCCGTGTTTATTGTGCATCAGCCGTGTTTATTGTCCATCAGCCGTGTTTATTGTCCATCTACCGTGTTTATTGTCCATCAGCCGTGTTTATTGTCCATCAGCCGTGTTTATTGTCCATCAGCCCGTTTATTGTCCATCAGCCGTGTTTATTGTCCATCACCGTGTTTATTGTCCATCAGCCGTGTTTATTGTCCATCACCCGTGTTTATTGTCCATCAGCCGTGTTTATTGTCCATCACCGTGTTTATTGTCCATCAGCCGTGTTAATTGTCCATCAGCCGTGTTATTGTCCATCAGCCGTGTTAATTGTCCATCAGCCGTGTTTATTGTCCATCAGCCGTGTTTATTGTCCATCTGCCGTGTTAATTGTCCATCAGATGTGTTTATTGTCCATCAGCCGTGTTTATTGTCCATCAGCCGTGTTTATTGTCCATCAGCCGTGTTTATTGTCCATCAGCCTGTTTTTTGTCCATCAGCCGTGTTTATTGTCCATCTGCCGTGTTTATTTTCTCTCAGCCGTGTTTATTGTCCATCAGCCGTGTTTATTGCCCATCTGCCGTGTTAATTGTCCATCAGCCGTGTTTATTGTATATCAGCCGTGTTTATTGTCCATCAGCCGTGTTTATTGTCCATCAGCCGTGTTTATTGTCCATCAGCCGTGTTTATTGTATATCAGCCGTGTTTATTGTCCATCAGCCGTGTTTATTGTCCATCTGCCGTGTTTATTGTCCATCAGCCGTGTTTATTGTCCATCAGCCGTGTTTATTGTCCATCAGCCGTGTTTATTGTCCATCAGCCGTGTTTATTGTCCATCAGCCGTGTTTATTGTCCATCAGCCGTGTTTATTGTCCATCTGCCGTGTTTATTGTCCATCAGCCGTGTTTATTGTCCATCAGCCGTGTTTATTGTCCATCAGCCGTGTTTATTGTCCATCTACCGTGTTTATTGTCCATCAGCCGTGTTTATTGTCCATCAGCCGTGTTTATTGTCCATCAGCCGTGTTTATTGTCCATCAGCCGTGTTTATTGTCCATCAGCCGTGTTTATTGTCCATCTACCGTGTTTATTGTCCATCAGCCGTGTTTATTGTCCATCAGCCGTGTTTATTGTCCATCAGCCGTGTTTATTGTCCATCAGCCTGTTTATTGTCCATCAGCCGTGTTTATTGTCCATCAGCCGTGTTTATTGTCCATCAGCCGTGTTTATTGTCCATCAGCCGTGTTTATTGTCCATCAGCCGTGTTTATTGTCCATCTACCGTGTTTATTGTCCATCAGCCGTGTTTATTGTCCATCAGCCGTGTTTATTGTCCATCAGCCGTGTTTATTGTCCATCAGCCGTGTTTATTGTCCATCAGCCGTGTTTATTGTCCATCAGCCGTGTTTATTGTCCATCAGCCGTGTTTATTGTCCATCACCCGTGTTTATTGTCCATCAGCCGTGTTTATTGTCCATCAGCCGTGTTATTGTCCATCAGCCGTGTTTATTGTCCATCACCGTGTTTATTGTCCATCAGCCGTGTTTATTGTCCATCAGCCGTGTTTATTGTCCATCTACCGTGTTTATTGTCCATCAGCCGTGTTTATTGTCCATCAGCCGTGTTTATTGTCCATCAGCCGTGTTTATTGTCCATCAGCCGTGTTTATTGTCCATCAGCCGTGTTAATTGTCCATCAGCCGTGTTTATTGTCCATCTACCGTGTTTATTGTCCATCAGCCGTGTTTATTGTCCATCAGCCGTGTTTATTGTCCATCAGCCCCGTTTATTGTCCATCAGCCGTGTTTATTGTCCATCAGCCGTGTTTATTGTCCATCAGCCGTGTTTATTGTCCATCAGCCGTGTTTATTGTCCATCAGCCGTGTTTTTTGTCCATCAGCCGTGTTTATTGTCCATCAGCCGTGTTTATTGTCCATCAGCCGTGTTTATTGTCCATCAGCCGTGTTTATTGTCCATCAGCCGTGTTTATTGTCCATCTACCGTGTTTATTGTCCATCAGCCGTGTTTATTGTCCATCAGCCGTGTTTATTGTCCATCAGCCCCGTTTATTGTCCATCAGCCGTGTTTATTGTCCATCACCGTGTTTATTGTCCATCAGCCGTGTTTATTGTCCATCACCGTGTTTATTGTCCATCAGCCGTGTTTATTGTCCATCACCCGTGTTTATTGTCCATCAGCCGTGTTAATTGTCCATCAGCCGTGTTAATTGTCCATCAGCCGTGTTTTGTCCATCAGCCGTGTTTATTGTCCATCAGCCGTGTTTATTGTCCATCTGCCGTGTTATTGTCCATCAGATGTGTTTATTGTCCATCAGCCGTGTTTTTTGTCCATCAGCCGTGTTTATTGTCCATCAGCCGTGTTTATTTCTCTCAGCCGTGTTTATTGTCCATCAGCCGTGTTTATTGTCCATCTGCCGTGTTAATTGTCCATCAGCCGTGTTTATTGTCCATCAGCCGTGTTTATTGTCCATCAGCCGTGTTTATTGTCCATCAGCCGTGTTTATTGTCCATCAGCCGTGTTTATTGTCCATCAGCCGTGTTTATTGTCCATCAGCCGTGTTTATTGTCCATCTGCCGTGTTAATTGTCCATCAGCCGTGTTTATTGTCCATCAGCCGTGTTTATTGTCCATCAGCCGTGTTTATTGTCCATCAGCCGTGTTTATTGTCCATCAGCCGTGTTTATTGTCCATCAGCCGTGTTTATTGTCCATCTGCCGTGTTTATTGTCCATCTACCGTGTTTATTGTCCATCAGCCGTGTTTATTGTCCATCAGCCGTGTTTATTGTCCATCAGCCGTGTTTATTGTCCATCAGCCGTGTTTATTGTCCATCAGCCGTGTTTATTGTCCATCTACCGTGTTTATTGTCCATCAGCCGTGTTTATTGTCCATCAGCCGTGTTAATTGTCCATCAGCCGTGTTTATTGTCCATCAGCCCCGTTTATTGTCCATCAGCCGTGTTTATTGTCCATCAGCCGTGTTTATTGTCCATCAGCCGTGTTAATTGTCCATCAGCCGTGTTTATTGTCCATCTACCGTGTTTATTGTCCATCAGCCGTGTTTATTGTCCATCAGCCGTGTTTATTGTCCATCAGCCCCGTTTATTGTCCATCAGCCGTGTTTATTGTCCATCACCGTGTTTATTGTCCATCAGCCGTGTTTATTGTCCATCAGCCGTGTTTATTGTCCATCAGCCGTGTTTTTTGTCCGTCAGCCCTGTTTATTGTCCATCAGCCGTGTTTATTGTCCATCAGCCGTGTTTATTGTGCATCAGCCGTGTTTATTGTCCATCAGCCGTGTTTATTGTCCATCTACCGTGTTTATTGTCCATCAGCCGTGTTTATTGTCCATCAGCCGTGTTTATTGTCCATCAGCCCCGTTTATTGTCCATCAGCCGTGTTTATTGTCCATCACACGTGTTTATTGTCCATCAGCCGTGTTTATTGTCCATCACCCGTGTTTATTGTCCATCAGCCGTGTTTATTGTCCATCACCCGTGTTTATTGTCCATCAGCCGTGTTAATTGTCCATCAGCCGTGTTAATTGTCCATCAGCCGTGTTAATTGTCCATCAGCCGTGTTTATTGTCCATCAGCCGTGTTTATTGTCCATCTGCCGTGTTAATTGTCCATCAGATGTGTTTATTGTCCATCAGCCGTGTTTATTGTCCATCAGCGGTGTTTATTGTCCATCAGCCGTGTTTATTGTCCATCAGCCTGTTTTTTGTCCATCAGCCGTGTTTATTGTACATCTGCCGTGTTTATTTTCTCTCAGCCGTGTTTATTGTCCATCAGCCGTGTTTATTGCCCATCTGCCGTGTTAATTGTCCATCAGCCGTGTTTATTGTATATCAGCCGTGTTTATTGTCCATCAGCCGTGTTTATTGTCCATCAGCCGTGTTTATTGTCCATCAGCCGTGTTTATTGTATATCAGCCGTGTTTATTGTCCATCAGCCGTGTTTATTGTCCATCTGCCGTGTTTATTGTCCATCAGCCGTGTTTATTGTATATCAGCCGTGTTTATTGTCCATCAGCCGTGTTTATTGTCCATCAGCCGTGTTTATTGTCCATCAGCCGTGTTTATTGTCCATCAGCCGTGTTTATTGTCCATCTGCCGTGTTTATTGTCCATCTACCGTGTTTATTGTCCATCAGCCGTGTTTATTGTCCATCAGCCGTGTTTATTGTCCATCAGCCGTGTTTATTGTCCATCAGCCGTGTTTATTGTCCATCAGCCGTGTTTATTGTCCATCTACCGTGTTTATTGTCCATCAGCCGTGTTTATTGTCCATCAGCCGTGTTAATTGTCCATCAGCCGTGTTTATTGTCCATCAGCCGTGTTTATTGTCCATCAGCCGTGTTTATTGTCCATCAGCCGTGTTTATTGTCCATCAGCCGTGTTTATTGTCCATCAGCCGTGTTTATTGTCCATCAGCCGTGTTTATTGTCCATCTACCGTGTTTATTGTCCATCAGCCGTGTTTATTGTCCATCAGCCGTGTTTATTGTCCATCAGCCGTGTTTATTGTCCATCAGCCCCGTTTATTGTCCATCAGCCGTGTTTATTGTCCATCAGCCGTGTTTATTGTCCATCAGCCGTGTTTATTGTCCATCAGCCGTGTTTATTGTCCATCAGCCGTGTTTATTGTCCATCAGCCCGTTTATTGTCCATCAGCCGTGTTTATTGTCCATCACCCGTGTTTATTGTCCATCAGCCGTGTTTATTGTCCATCAGCCGTGTTTATTGTCCATCAGCCGTGTTTATTGTCCATCACCGTGTTTATTGTCCATCAGCCGTGTTTATTGTCCATCAGCCGTGTTTATTGTCCATCAGCCGTGTTTATTGTCCATCAGCCGTGTTTATTGTCCATCAGCCGTGTTTATTGTCCATCTGCCGTGTTATTGTCCATCAGATGTGTTTATTGTCCATCAGCCGTGTTTATTGTCCATCAGCCGTGTTTATTGTCCATCAGCCGTGTTTATTGTCCATCAGCCTGTTTTTTGTCCATCAGCCGTGTTTATTGTCCATCAGCCGTGTTTATTTTCTCTCAGCCGTGTTTATTGTCCATCAGCCGTGTTTATTGTCCATCAGCCGTGTTTATTGTCCATCAGCCGTGTTTATTGTCCATCAGCCGTGTTTATTGTCCATCAGCCGTGTTTATTGTCCATCAGCCGTGTTTATTGTCCATCAGCCGTGTTTATTGTCCATCAGCCGTGTTTATTGTCCATCAGCCGTGTTTATTGTCCATCAGCCGTGTTAATTGTCCATCAGCCGTGTTTATTGTCCATCAGCCGTGTTTATTGTCCATCAGCCGTGTTTATTGTCCATCAGCCGTGTTTATTGTCCATCAGCCGTGTTAATTGTCCATCAGCCGTGTTTATTGTCCATCAGCCGTGTTTATTGTCCATCTGCCGTGTTAATTGTCCATCAGATGTGTTTATTGTCCATCAGCCGTGTTTATTGTCCATCAGCCGTGTTTATTGTCCATCAGCCGTGTTTATTGTCCATCAGCCTGTTTTTTGTCCATCAGCCGTGTTTATTGTCCATCTGCCGTGTTTATTTTCTCTCAGCCGTGTTTATTGTCCATCAGCCGTGTTTATTGTCCATCAGCCGTGTTTATTGTCCATCAGCCGTGTTTATTGTATATCAGCCGTGTTTATTGTCCATCAGCCGTGTTTATTGTCCATCAGCCGTGTTTATTGTCCATCAGCCGTGTTTATTGTATATCAGCCGTGTTTATTGTCCATCAGCCGTGTTTATTGTCCATCTGCCGTGTTAATTGTCCATCAGCCGTGTTTATTGTCCATCAGCCGTGTTTATTGTCCATCAGCCGTGTTTATTGTCCATCAGCCGTGTTTATTGTCCATCAGCCGTGTTTTTTGTCCGTCAGCCGTGTTTATTGTCCATCAGCCGTGTTTATTGTCCATCAGCTCAGCCGTGTTTATTGTCCATCAGCCGTGTTTATTGTCCATCAGCCGTGTTTATTGTCCATCAGCCGTGTTTATTGTCCATCTACCGTGTTTATTGTCCATCAGCCGTGTTTATTGTCCATCAGCCGTGTTTATTGTCCATCTACCGTGTTTATTGTCCATCAGCCGTGTTTATTGTCCATCAGCCGTGTTTATTGTCCATCAGCCGTGTTTATTGTCCATCAGCCGTGTTAATTGTCCATCAGCCGTGTTTATTGTCCATCAGCCGTGTTTATTGTCCATCTACCGTGTTTATTGTCCATCAGCCGTGTTTATTGTCCATCAGCCGTGTTTATTGTCCATCAGCCCCGTTTATTGTCCATCAGCCGTGTTTATTGTCCATCACCCGTGTTTATTGTCCATCAGCCGTGTTTATTGTCCATCAGCCGTGTTTATTGTCCATCACCCGTGTTTATTGTCCATCAGCCGTGTTTATTGTCCATCAGCCGTGTTTATTGTCCATCAGCCGTGTTTTTGTCCATCAGCCCTGTTTATTGTCCATCAGCCGTGTTTATTGTCCATCAGCCGTGTTTATTGTCCATCAGCCGTGTTTATTGTCCATCAGCCGTGTTTATTGTCCATCTACCGTGTTTATTGTCCATCAGCCGTGTTTATTGTCCATCAGCCGTGTTTATTGTCCATCAGCCCCGTTTATTGTCCATCAGCCGTGTTTATTGTCCATCACACGTGTTTATTGTCCATCAGCCGTGTTTATTGTCCATCACCCGTGTTTATTGTCCATCAGCCGTGTTTATTGTCCATCACCGTGTTTATTGTCCATCAGCCGTGTTAATTGTCCATCAGCCGTGTTAATTGTCCATCAGCCGTGTTAATTGTCCATAAGCCGTGTTTATTGTCCATCAGCCGTGTTTATTGTCCATCTGCCGTGTTAATTGTCCATCAGATGTGTTTATTGTCCATCAGCCGTGTTTATTGTCCATCAGCGGTGTTTATTGTCCATCAGCCGTGTTTATTGTCCATCAGCCTGTTTTTTGTCCATCAGCCGTGTTTATTGTACATCTGCCGTGTTTATTTTCTCTCAGCCGTGTTTATTGTCCATCAGCCGTGTTTATTGTCCATCTGCCGTGTTAATTGTCCATCAGCCGTGTTTATTGTATATCAGCCGTGTTTATTGTCCATCAGCCGTGTTTATTGTCCATCAGCCGTGTTTATTGTCCATCAGCCGTGTTTATTGTATATCAGCCGTGTTTATTGTACATCAGCAGTGTTTATTGTCCATCTGCCGTGTTAATTGTCCATCAGCCGTGTTTATTGTATATCAGCCGTGTTTATTGTCCATCAGCCGTGTTTATTGTCCATCAGCCGTGTTTATTGTATATCAGCCGTGTTTATTGTCCATCAGCCGTGTTTATTGTCCATCTGCCGTGTTTATTGTCCATCTACCGTGTTTATTGTCCATCAGCCGTGTTTATTGTCCATCAGCCGTGTTTATTGTCCATCAGCCGTGTTTATTGTCCATCAGCCGTGTTTATTGTCCATCAGCCGTGTTTATTGTCCATCTACCGTGTTTATTGTCCATCAGCCGTGTTTATTGTCCATCAGCCGTGTTAATTGTCCATCAGCCGTGTTTATTGTCCATCAGCCCGTTTATTGTCCATCAGCCGTGTTTATTGTCCATCAGCCGTGTTAATTGTCCATCAGCCGTGTTAATTGTCCATCAGCCGTGTTTATTGTCCATCTACCGTGTTTATTGTCCATCAGCCGTGTTTATTGTCCATCAGCCGTGTTTATTGTCCATCAGCCCCGTTTATTGTCCATCAGCCGTGTTTATTGTCCATCACCGTGTTTATTGTCCATCAGCCGTGTTTATTGTCCATCAGCCGTGTTTATTGTCCATCAGCCGTGTTTTTTGTCCGTCAGCCCTGTTTATTGTCCATCAGCCGTGTTTATTGTCCATCAGCCGTGTTTATTGTGCATCAGCCGTGTTTATTGTCCATCAGCCGTGTTTATTGTCCATCTACCGTGTTTATTGTCCATCAGCCGTGTTTATTGTCCATCAGCCGTGTTTATTGTCCATCAGCCCCGTTTATTGTCCATCAGCCGTGTTTATTGTCCATCACCGTGTTTATTGTCCATCAGCCGTGTTTATTGTCCATCACCCGTGTTTATTGTCCATCAGCCGTGTTTATTGTCCATCACCCGTGTTTATTGTCCATCAGCCGTGTTAATTGTCCATCACCCGTGTTTATTGTCCATCAGCCGTGTTAATTGTCCATCAGCCGTGTTTATTGTCCATCAGCCGTGTTAATTGTCCATAAGCCGTGTTTATTGTCCATCAGCCGTGTTTATTGTCCATCTGCCGTGTTAATTGTCCATCAGATGTGTTTATTGTCCATCAGCCGTGTTTATTGTCCATCAGCGGTGTTTATTGTCCATCAGCCGTGTTTATTGTCCATCAGCCTGTTTTTTGTCCATCAGCCGTGTTTATTGTACATCTGCCGTGTTTATTTTCTCTCAGCCGTGTTTATTGTCCATCAGCCGTGTTTATTGCCCATCTGCCGTGTTAATTGTCCATCAGCCGTGTTTATTGTATATCAGCCGTGTTTATTGTCCATCAGCCGTGTTTATTGTCCATCAGCCGTGTTTATTGTCCATCAGCCGTGTTTATTGTATATCAGCCGTGTTTATTGTCCATCAGCAGTGTTTATTGTCCATCTGCCGTGTTAATTGTCCATCAGCCGTGTTTATTGTATATCAGCCGTGTTTATTGTCCATCAGCCGTGTTTATTGTACATCAGCCGTGTTTATTGTATATCAGCCGTGTTTATTGTCCATCAGCCGTGTTTATTGTCCATCTGCCGTGTTTATTGTCCATCTACCGTGTTTATTGTCCATCAGCCGTGTTTATTGTCCATCAGCCGTGTTTATTGTCCATCAGCCGTGTTTATTGTGGATCAGCCGTGTTTATTGTCCATCAGCCGTGTTTATTGTCCATCTACCGTGTTTATTGTCCATCAGCCGTGTTTATTGTCCATCAGCCGTGTTAATTGTCCATCAGCCGTGTTTATTGTCCATCAGCCCCGTTTATTGTCCATCAGCCGTGTTTATTGTCCATCAGCCGTGTTTATTGTCCATCAGCCGTGTTTATTGTGGATCAGCCGTGTTTATTGTCCATCAGCCGTGTTTATTGTCCATCTACCGTGTTTATTGTCCATCAGCCGTGTTTATTGTCCATCAGCCGTGTTTATTGTCCATCAGCCGTGTTTATTGTCCATCAGCCCCGTTTATTGTCCATCAGCCGTGTTTATTGTGCATCAGCCGTGTTTATTGTCCATCAGCCGTGTTTATTGTCCATCAGCCGTGTTTATTGTCCATCAGCCCCGTTTATTGTCCATCAGCCGTGTTTATTGTCCATCACCCGTGTTTATTGTCCATCAGCCGTGTTTATTGTCCATCACCCGTGTTTATTGTCCATCAGCCGTGTTTATTGTCCATCACCGTGTTTATTGTCCATCAGCCGTGTTAATTGTCCATCAGCCGTGTTAATTGTCCATCAGCCGTGTTAATTGTCCATCAGCCGTGTTTATTGTCCATCAGCCGTGTTTATTGTCCATCTGCCGTGTTAATTGTCCATCAGATGTGTTTATTGTCCATCAGCCGTGTTTATTGTCCATCAGCCTGTTTTTTGTCCATCAGCCGTGTTTATTGTACATCTGCCGTGTTTATTTTCTCTCAGCCGTGTTTATTGTCCATCAGCCGTGTTTATTGTCCATCTGCCGTGTTAATTGTCCATCAGCCGTGTTTATTGTATATCAGCCGTGTTTATTGTCCATCAGCCGTGTTTATTGTCCATCAGCCGTGTTTATTGTCCATCAGCCGTGTTTATTGTATATCAGCCGTGTTTATTGTACATCAGCAGTGTTTATTGTCCATCTGCCGTGTTAATTGTCCATCAGCCGTGTTTATTGTATATCAGCCGTGTTTATTGTCCATCAGCCGTGTTTATTGTCCATCAGCCGTGTTTATTGTCCATCAGCCGTGTTTTTTGTCCGTCAGCCCTGTTTATTGTCCATCAGCCGTGTTTATTGTCCATCAGCTCAGCCGTGTTTATTGTACATCAGCCGTGTTTATTGTCCATCAGCCGTGTTTATTGTCCATCAGCCGTGTTTATTGTCCATCTACCGTGTTTATTGTCCATCAGCCGTGTTTATTGTCCATCAGCCGTGTTTATTGTCCATCTACCGTGTTTATTGTCCATCAGCCGTGTTTATTGTCCATCAGCCGTGTTTATTGTCCATCAGCCGTGTTTATTGTCCATCAGCCGTGTTAATTGTCCATCAGCCGTGTTAATTGTCCATCAGCCGTGTTTATTGTCCATCTACCGTGTTTATTGTCCATCAGCCGTGTTTATTGTCCATCAGCCGTGTTTATTGTCCATCAGCCCCGTTTATTGTCCATCAGCCGTGTTTATTGTCCATCACCCGTGTTTATTGTCCATCAGCCGTGTTTATTGTCCATCAGCCGTGTTTATTGTCCATCAGCCGTGTTTTTTGTCCATCAGCCGTGTTTATTGTCCATCAGCCGTGTTTATTGTCCATCAGCCGTGTTTATTGTGCATCAGCCGTGTTTATTGTCCATCAGCCGTGTTTATTGTCCATCTACCGTGTTTATTGTCCATCAGCCGTGTTTATTGTCCATCAGCCGTGTTTATTGTCCATCAGCCCCGTTTATTGTCCATCAGCCGTGTTTATTGTCCATCACCCGTGTTTATTGTCCATCAGCCGTGTTTATTGTCCATCACCCGTGTTTATTGTCCATCAGCCGTGTTTATTGTCCATCACCCGTGTTTATTGTCCATCAGCCGTGTTAATTGTCCATCAGCCGTGTTAATTGTCCATCAGCCGTGTTTATTGTCCATCAGCCGTGTTTATTGTCCATCAGCCGTGTTTATTGTCCATCTGCCGTGTTAATTGTCCATCAGATGTGTTTATTGTCCATCAGCCGTGTTTATTGTCCATCAGCCGTGTTTATTGTCCATCAGCCGTGTTTTTTGTCCATCAGCCCTGTTTATTGTCCATCAGCCGTGTTTATTGTCCATCAGCTCAGCCGTGTTTATTGTACATCAGCCGTGTTTATTGTCCATCAGCCGTGTTTATTGTCCATCAGCCGTGTTTATTGTCCATCTACCGTGTTTATTGTCCATCAGCCGTGTTTATTGTCCATCAGCCGTGTTTATTGTCCATCTACCGTGTTTATTGTCCATCAGCCGTGTTTATTGTCCATCAGCCGTGTTTATTGTCCATCAGCCGTGTTTATTGTCCATCAGCCGTGTTAATTGTCCATCAGCCGTGTTAATTGTCCATCAGCCGTGTTTATTGTCCATCTACCGTGTTTATTGTCCATCAGCCGTGTTTATTGTCCATCAGCCGTGTTTATTGTCCATCAGCCCCGTTTATTGTCCATCAGCCGTGTTTATTGTCCATCACCCGTGTTTATTGTCCATCAGCCGTGTTTATTGTCCATCAGCCGTGTTTATTGTCCATCAGCCGTGTTTTTGTCCATCAGCCCTGTTTATTGTCCATCAGCCGTGTTTATTGTCCATCAGCCGTGTTTATTGTGCATCAGCCGTGTTTATTGTCCATCACCCGTGTTTATTGTCCATCAGCCGTGTTAATTGTCCATCAGCCGTGTTAATTGTCCATCAGCCGTGTTAATTGTCCATAAGCCGTGTTTATTGTCCATCAGCCGTGTTTATTGTCCATCTGCCGTGTTAATTGTCCATCAGATGTGTTTATTGTCCATCAGCCGTGTTTATTGTCCATCAGCGGTGTTTATTGTCCATCAGCCGTGTTTATTGTCCATCAGCCTGTTTTTTGTCCATCAGCCGTGTTTATTGTACATCTGCCGTGTTTATTTTCTCTCAGCCGTGTTTATTGTCCATCAGCCGTGTTTATTGCCCATCTGCCGTGTTAATTGTCCATCAGCCGTGTTTATTGTATATCAGCCGTGTTTATTGTCCATCAGCCGTGTTTATTGTCCATCAGCCGTGTTTATTGTCCATCAGCCGTGTTTATTGTATATCAGCCGTGTTTATTGTACATCAGCAGTGTTTATTGTCCATCTGCCGTGTTAATTGTCCATCAGCCGTGTTTATTGTATATCAGCCGTGTTTATTGTCCATCAGCCGTGTTTATTGTCCATCAGCCGTGTTTATTGTATATCAGCCGTGTTTATTGTACATCAGCCGTGTTTATTGTCCATCTGCCGTGTTTATTGTCCATCTACCGTGTTTATTGTCCATCAGCCGTGTTTATTGTCCATCAGCCGTGTTTATTGTCCATCAGCCGTGTTTATTGTGGATCAGCCGTGTTTATTGTCCATCAGCCGTGTTTATTGTCCATCTACCGTGTTTATTGTCCATCAGCCGTGTTTATTGTCCATCAGCCGTGTTAATTGTCCATAAGCCGTGTTTATTGTCCATCAGCCGTGTTTATTGTCCATCTGCCGTGTTTATTGTCCATCTGCCGTGTTAATTGTCCATCAGATGTGTTTATTGTCCATCAGCCGTGTTTATTGTGCATCAGCCGTGTCTATTTTCTCTCAGCCGTGTTTTTTGTCCATCTACCGTGTTTATTGTCCATCAGCCGTGTCTATTTTCTCTCAGCCGTGTTTATTGTCCATCAGCCGTGTTTATTGTGGATCAGCCGTGTTTATTGTCCATCAGCCGTGTTTATTGTCCATCTGCCGTGTTTATTGTCCATCTGCCGTGTTAATTGTCCATCAGATGTGTTTATTGTCCATCAGCCGTGTTTATTGTCCATCAGCCGTGTTTATTGTCCATCAGCCGTGTTTATTGTCCATCAGCCGTGTTTTTTGTCCGTCAGCCCTGTTTATTGTCCATCAGCCGTGTTTATTGTCCATCAGCCGTGTTTATTGTCCATCAGCCGTGTTTATTGTGGATCAGCCGTGTTTATTGTCCATCAGCCGTGTTTATTGTCCATCTACCGTGTTTATTGTCCATCAGCCGTGTTTATTGTCCATCAGCCGTGTTAATTGTCCATAAGCCGTGTTTATTGTCCATCAGCCGTGTTTATTGTCCATCTGCCGTGTTTATTGTCCATCTGCCGTGTTAATTGTCCATCAGATGTGTTTATTGTCCATCAGCCGTGTTTATTGTCCATCAGCCGTGTTTATTGTCCATCAGCCGTGTTTATTGTCCATCAGCCGTGTTTTTTGTCCGTCAGCCCTGTTTATTGTCCATCAGCCGTGTTTATTGTCCATCAGCCGTGTTTATTGTCCATCAGCCGTGTTTATTGTGCATCAGCCGTGTCTATTTTCTCTCAGCCGTGTTTTTGTCCATCTACCGTGTTTATTGTCCATCAGCCGTGTCTATTTTCTCTCAGCCGTGTTTATTGTCCATCAGCCGTGTTTATTGTGGATCAGCCGTGTTTATTGTCCATCAGCCGTGTTTATTGTCCATCTGCCGTGTTTATTGTCCATCTGCCGTGTTTATTGTCCATCAGCCGTGTTTATTGTCCATCAGCCGTGTTTATTGTCCATCAGCCGTGTTTATTGTGGATCAGCCGTGTTTATTGTCCATCAGCCGTGTTTATTGTCCATCTACCGTGTTTATTGTCCATCAGCCGTGTTTATTGTCCATCAGCCGTGTTAATTGTCCATAAGCCGTGTTTATTGTCCATCAGCCGTGTTTATTGTCCATCTGCCGTGTTTATTGTCCATCTGCCGTGTTAATTGTCCATCAGATGTGTTTATTGTCCATCAGCCGTGTTTATTGTCCATCAGCCGTGTTTATTGTCCATCAGCCGTGTTTATTGTCCATCAGCCGTGTTTTTTGTCCGTCAGCCCTGTTTATTGTCCATCAGCCGTGTTTATTGTCCATCAGCCGTGTTTATTGTCCATCAGCCGTGTTTATTGTGCATCAGCCGTGTCTATTTTCTCTCAGCCGTGTTTATTGTCCATCAGCCGTGTTTATTGCCCATCTGCCGTGTTAATTGTCCATCAGCCGTGTTTATTGTATATCAGCCGTGTTTATTGTCCATCAGCCGTGTTTATTGTCCATCAGCCGTGTTTATTGTCCATCAGCCGTGTTTATTGTATATCAGCCGTGTTTATTGTACATCAGCAGTGTTTATTGTCCATCTGCCGTGTTAATTGTCCATCAGCCGTGTTTATTGTATATCAGCCGTGTTTATTGTCCATCAGCCGTGTTTATTGTCCATCTGCCGTGTTTATTGTCCATCTACCGTGTTTATTGTCCATCAGCCGTGTTTATTGTCCATCAGCCGTGTTTATTGTCCATCAGCCGTGTTTATTGTGGATCAGCCGTGTTTATTGTCCATCAGCCGTGTTTATTGTCCATCTACCGTGTTTATTGTCCATCAGCCGTGTTATTGTCCATCAGCCGTGTTAATTGTCCATAAGCCGTGTTTATTGTCCATCAGCCGTGTTTATTGTCCATCTGCCGTGTTTATTGTCCATCTGCCGTGTTAATTGTCCATCAGATGTGTTTATTGTCCATCAGCCGTGTTTATTGTGCATCAGCCGTGTCTATTTTCTCTCAGCCGTGTTTTTTGTCCATCTACCGTGTTTATTGTCCATCAGCCGTGTCTATTTTCTCTCAGCCGTGTTTATTGTCCATCAGCCGTGTTTATTGTGGATCAGCCGTGTTTATTGTCCATCAGCCGTGTTTATTGTCCATCTGCCGTGTTTATTGTCCATCTGCCGTGTTAATTGTCCATCAGATGTGTTTATTGTCCATCAGCCGTGTTTATTGTCCATCAGCCGTGTTTATTGTCCATCAGCCGTGTTTATTGTCCATCAGCCGTGTTTTTTGTCCGTCAGCCCTGTTTATTGTCCATCAGCCGTGTTTATTGTCCATCAGCCGTGTTTATTGTCCATCAGCCGTGTTTATTGTGGATCAGCCGTGTTTATTGTCCATCAGCCGTGTTTATTGTCCATCTACCGTGTTTATTGTCCATCAGCCGTGTTTATTGTCCATCAGCCGTGTTAATTGTCCATAAGCCGTGTTTATTGTCCATCAGCCGTGTTTATTGTCCATCTGCCGTGTTTATTGTCCATCTGCCGTGTTAATTGTCCATCAGATGTGTTTATTGTCCATCAGCCGTGTTTATTGTCCATCAGCCGTGTTTATTGTCCATCAGCCGTGTTTATTGTCCATCAGCCGTGTTTTTTGTCCGTCAGCCCTGTTTATTGTCCATCAGCCGTGTTTATTGTCCATCAGCCGTGTTTATTGTCCATCAGCCGTGTTTATTGTGCATCAGCCGTGTCTATTTTCTCTCAGCCGTGTTTTTGTCCATCTACCGTGTTTATTGTCCATCAGCCGTGTCTATTTTCTCTCAGCCGTGTTTATTGTCCATCAGCCGTGTTTATTGTGGATCAGCCGTGTTTATTGTCCATCAGCCGTGTTTATTGTCCATCTGCCGTGTTTATTGTCCATCTGCCGTGTTTATTGTCCATCAGCCGTGTTTATTGTCCATCAGCCGTGTTTATTGTCCATCAGCCGTGTTTATTGTATATCAGCCGTGTTTATTGTACATCAGCCGTGTTTATTGTCCATCTGCCGTGTTTATTGTCCATCTACCGTGTTTATTGTCCATCAGCCGTGTTTATTGTCCATCAGCCGTGTTTATTGTCCATCAGCCGTGTTTATTGTGGATCAGCCGTGTTTATTGTCCATCAGCCGTGTTTATTGTCCATCTACCGTGTTTATTGTCCATCAGCCGTGTTAATTGTCCATCAGCCGTGTTAATTGTCCATAAGCCGTGTTTATTGTCCATCAGCCGTGTTTATTGTCCATCTGCCGTGTTTATTGTCCATCTGCCGTGTTAATTGTCCATCAGATGTGTTTATTGTCCATCATTTATTGTCCATCAGCCGTGTTTTTTGTCCGTCAGCCCTGTTTATTGTCCATCAGCCGTGTTTATTGTCCATCAGCCGTGTTTATTGTCCATCAGCCGTGTTTATTGTGCATCAGCCGTGTCTATTTTCTCTCAGCCGTGTTTTTGTCCATCTACCGTGTTTATTGTCCATCAGCCGTGTCTATTTTCTCTCAGCCGTGTTTATTGTCCATCAGCCGTGTTTATTGTGGATCAGCCGTGTTTATTGTCCATCAGCCGTGTTTATTGTCCATCTGCCGTGTTTATTGTCCATCTGCCGTGTTTATTGTCCATCAGCCGTGTTTATTGTCCATCAGCCGTGTTTATTGTCCATCAGCCGTGTTTATTGTATATCAGCCGTGTTTATTGTACATCAGCCGTGTTTATTGTCCATCTGCCGTGTTTATTGTCCATCTACCGTGTTTATTGTCCATCAGCCGTGTTTATTGTCCATCAGCCGTGTTTATTGTCCATCAGCCGTGTTTATTGTGGATCAGCCGTGTTTATTGTCCATCAGCCGTGTTTATTGTCCATCTACCGTGTTTATTGTCCATCAGCCGTGTTAATTGTCCATCAGCCGTGTTAATTGTCCATAAGCCGTGTTTATTGTCCATCAGCCGTGTTTATTGTCCATCTGCCGTGTTTATTGTCCATCTGCCGTGTTAATTGTCCATCAGATGTGTTTATTGTCCATCAGCCGTGTTTATTGTGCATCAGCCGTGTCTATTTTCTCTCAGCCGTGTTTTTTGTCCATCTACCGTGTTTATTGTCCATCAGCCGTGTCTATTTTCTCTCAGCCGTGTTTATTGTCCATCAGCCGTGTTTATTGTGGATCAGCCGTGTTTATTGTCCATCAGCCGTGTTTATTGTCCATCTGCCGTGTTTATTGTCCATCTGCCGTGTTAATTGTCCATCAGATGTGTTTATTGTCCATCAGCCGTGTTTATTGTCCATCAGCCGTGTTTATTGTCCATCTACCGTGTTTATTGTCCATCAGCCGTGTTTATTGTCCATCAGCCGTGTTTATTGTCCATCAGCCGTGTTTATTGTGGATCAGCCGTGTTTATTGTCCATCAGCCGTGTTTATTGTCCATCTACCGTGTTTATTGTCCATCAGCCGTGTTTATTGTCCATCAGCCGTGTTAATTGTCCATAAGCCGTGTTTATTGTCCATCAGCCGTGTTTATTGTCCATCTGCCGTGTTTATTGTCCATCTGCCGTGTTAATTGTCCATCAGATGTGTTTATTGTCCATCAGCCGTGTTTATTGTCCATCAGCCGTGTTTATTGTCCATCAGCCGTGTTTATTGTCCATCAGCCGTGTTTTTTGTCCGTCAGCCCTGTTTATTGTCCATCAGCCGTGTTTATTGTCCATCAGCCGTGTTTATTGTCCATCAGCCGTGTTTATTGTGCATCAGCCGTGTCTATTTTCTCTCAGCCGTGTTTTTGTCCATCTACCGTGTTTATTGTCCATCAGCCGTGTCTATTTTCTCTCAGCCGTGTTTATTGTCCATCAGCCGTGTTTATTGTGGATCAGCCGTGTTTATTGTCCATCAGCCGTGTTTATTGTCCATCTGCCGTGTTTATTGTCCATCTGCCGTGTTTATTGTCCATCAGCCGTGTTTATTGTCCATCAGCCGTGTTTATTGTCCATCAGCCGTGTTTATTGTGGATCAGCCGTGTTTATTGTCCATCAGCCGTGTTTATTGTCCATCTACCGTGTTTATTGTCCATCAGCCGTGTTTATTGTCCATCAGCCGTGTTAATTGTCCATAAGCCGTGTTTATTGTCCATCAGCCGTGTTTATTGTCCATCTGCCGTGTTTATTGTCCATCTGCCGTGTTAATTGTCCATCAGATGTGTTTATTGTCCATCAGCCGTGTTTATTGTCCATCAGCCGTGTTTATTGTCCATCAGCCGTGTTTATTGTCCATCAGCCGTGTTTTTTGTCCGTCAGCCCTGTTTATTGTCCATCAGCCGTGTTTATTGTCCATCAGCCGTGTTTATTGTCCATCAGCCGTGTTTATTGTGCATCAGCCGTGTCTATTTTCTCTCAGCCGTGTTTTTGTCCATCTACCGTGTTTATTGTCCATCAGCCGTGTCTATTTTCTCTCAGCCGTGTTTATTGTCCATCAGCCGTGTTTATTGTCCATCAGCCGTGTTTATTGTCCATCAGCCGTGTTTATTGTCCATCAGCCGTGTTTATTGTCCATCTGCCGTGTTAATTGTCCATCAGATGTGTTTATTGTCCATCAGCCGTGTTTATTGTCCATCAGCCGTGTTTATTGTCCATCAGCCGTGTTTATTGTCCATCAGCCGTGTTAATTGTCCATCAGCCGTGTTAATTGTCCATAAGCCGTGTTTATTGTCCATCAGCCGTGTTTATTGTCCATCAGCCGTGTTTTTGGTCCATCTACCGTGTTTATTGTCCATCAGCCGTGTTTATTGTCCATCAGCTCAGCCGTGTTTATTGTACATCAGCCGTGTTTATTGTCCATCAGCCGTGTTTATTGTCCATCAGCCGTGTTTATTGTCCATCTACCGTGTTTATTGTCCATCAGCCGTGTTTATTGTCCATCAGCCGTGTTTATTGTCCATCTACCGTGTTTATTGTCCATCAGCCGTGTTTATTGTCCATCAGCCGTGTTTATTGTCCATCAGCCGTGTTTATTGTCCATCAGCCGTGTTAATTGTCCATCAGCCGTGTTAATTGTCCATAAGCCGTGTTTATTGTCCATCAGCCGTGTTTATTGTCCATCTGCCGTGTTTATTGTCCATCTGCCGTGTTAATTGTCCATCAGATGTGTTTATTGTCCATCAGCCGTGTTTATTGTCCATCAGCCGTGTTTATTGTCCATCAGCCGTGTTTATTGTCCATCAGCCGTGTTTTTTGTCCGTCAGCCCTGTTTATTGTCCATCAGCCGTGTTTATTGTCCATCAGCTCAGCCGTGTTTATTGTACATCAGCCGTGTTTATTGTCCATCAGCCGTGTTTATTGTCCATCAGCCGTGTTTATTGTCCATCTACCGTGTTTATTGTCCATCAGCCGTGTTTATTGTCCATCAGCCGTGTTTATTGTCCATCTACCGTGTTTATTGTCCATCAGCCGTGTTTATTGTCCATCAGCCGTGTTTATTGTCCATCAGCCGTGTTTATTGTCCATCAGCCGTGTTAATTGTCCATCAGCCGTGTTAATTGTCCATCAGCCGTGTTTATTGTCCATCTACCGTGTTTATTGTCCATCAGCCGTGTTTATTGTCCATCAGCCGTGTTTATTGTCCATCAGCCCCGTTTATTGTCCATCAGCCGTGTCTATTGTCCATCACCCGTGTTTATTGTCCATCAGCCGTGTTTATTGTCCATCAGCCGTATTTATTGTCCATCAGCCGTGTTTTTTGTCCGTCAGCCCTGTTTATTGTCCATCAGCCGTGTTTATTGTCCATCAGCCGTGTTTATTGTGCATCAGCCGTGTTTATTGTCCATCAGCCGTGTTTATTGTCCATCTACCGTGTTTATTGTCCATCAGCCGTGTTTATTGTCCATCAGCCGTGTTTATTGTCCATCAGCCCCGTTTATTGTCCATCAGCCGTGTTTATTGTCCATCACCCGTGTTTATTGTCCATCAGCCGTGTTTATTGTCCATCACCCGTGTTTATTGTCCATCAGCCGTGTTTATTGTCCATCACCCGTGTTTATTGTCCATCAGCCGTGTTAATTGTCCATCAGCCGTGTTAATTGTCCATCAGCCGTGTTAATTGTCCATAAGCCGTGTTTATTGTCCATCAGCCGTGTTTATTGTCCATCTGCCGTGTTAATTGTCCATCAGATGTGTTTATTGTCCATCAGCCGTGTTTATTGTCCATCAGCGGTGTTTGTTGTCCATCAGCCGTGTTTATTGTCCATCAGCCTGTTTTTTGTCCATCAGCCGTGTTTATTGTACATCTGCCGTGTTTATTTTCTCTCAGCCGTGTTTATTGTCCATCAGCCGTGTTTATTGTCCATCAGCCGTGTTTATTGTCCATCAGCCGTGTTTCTTGTATATCAGCCGTGTTTATTGTACATCAGCAGTGTTTATTGTCCATCTGCCGTGTTAATTGTCCATCAGCCGTGTTTATTGTATATCAGTCGTGTTTATTGTCCATCAGCCGTATTTATTGTACATCAGCCGTGTTTATTGTATATCAGCCGTGTTTATTGTACATCAGCCGTGTTTATTGTCCATCTGCCGTGTTTATTGTCCATCTACCGTGTTTATTGTCCATCAGCCGTGTTTATTGTCCATCAGCCGTGTTTATTGTCCATCAGCCGTGTTTATTGTGGATCAGCCGTGTTTATTGTCCATCAGCCGTGTTTATTGTCCATCTACCGTGTTTATTGTCCATCAGCCGTGTTTATTGTCCATCAGCCGTGTTAATTGTCCATAAGCCGTGTTTATTGTCCATCAGCCGTGTTTATTGTCCATCTGCCGTGTTTATTGTCCATCTGCCGTGTTAATTGTCCATCAGATGTGTTTATTGTCCATCAGCCGTGTTTATTGTGCATCAGCCGTGTCTATTTTCTCTCAGCCGTGTTTTTTGTCCATCTACCGTGTTTATTGTCCATCAGCCGTGTCTATTTTCTCTCAGCCGTGTTTATTGTCCATCAGCCGTGTTTATTGTGGATCAGCCGTGTTTATTGTCCATCAGCCGTGTTTATTGTCCATCTGCCGTGTTTATTGTAAATCTGCCGTGTTAATTGTCCATCAGATGTGTTTATTGTCCATCAGCCGTGTTTATTGTCCATCAGCCGTGTTTATTGTCCATCAGCCGTGTTTATTGTCCATCAGCCGTGTTTTTTGTCCGTCAGCCCTGTTTATTGTCCATCAGCCGTGTTTATTGTCCATCAGCCGTGTTTATTGTCCATCAGCCGTGTTTATTGTGGATCAGCCGTGTTTATTGTCCATCAGCCGTGTTTATTGTCCATCAGCCGTGTTTTTTGTCCGTCAGCCCTGTTTATTGTCCATCAGCCGTGTTTATTGTCCATCAGCCGTGTTTATTGTCCATCAGCCGTGTTTATTGTGCATCAGCCGTGTCTATTTTCTCTCAGCCGTGTTTTTGTCCATCTACCGTGTTTATTGTCCATCAGCCATGTCTATTTTCTCTCAGCCGTGTTTATTGTCCATCAGCCGTGTTTATTGTCCATCAGCCGTGTTTATTGTCCATCAGCCGTGTTTATTGTCCATCAGCCGTGTTTATTGTCCATCTGCCGTGTTAATTGTCCATCAGATGTGTTTATTGTCCATCAGCCGTGTTTATTGTCCATCAGCCGTGTTTATTGTCCATCAGCCGTGTTTATTGTCCATCAGCCGTGTTAATTGTCCATCAGCCGTGTTAATTGTCCATAAGCCGTGTTTATTGTCCATCAGCCGTGTTTATTGTCCATCAGCCGTGTTTTTGGTCCATCTACCGTGTTTATTGTCCATCAGCCGTGTTTATTGTCCATCAGCTCAGCCGTGTTTATTGTCCATCTGCCGTGTTTATTGTCCATCTGCCGTGTTTATTGTCCATCTGCCGTGTTAATTGTCCATCAGCCGTGTTTATTGTCCATCAGCCGTGTTTATTGTCCATCAGCCGTGTTTATTGTCCATCAGCCGTGTTTATTGTCCATCAGCCGTGTTTTTTGTCCGTCAGCCCTGTTTATTGTCCATCAGCCGTGTTTATTGTCCATCAGCCGTGTTTATTGTCCATCAGCCGTGTTAATTGTCCATCAGCCGTGTTAATTGTCCATAAGCCGTGTTTATTGTCCATCAGCCGTGTTTATTGTCCATCTGCCGTGTTTATTGTCCATCTGCCGTGTTAATTGTCCATCAGATGTGTTTATTGTCCATCAGCCGTGTTTATTGTCCATCAGCCGTGTTTATTGTCCATCAGCCGTGTTTATTGTCTATCAGCCGTGTTTTTTGTCCGTCAGCCCTGTTTATTGTCCATCAGCCGTGTTTATTGTCCATCAGCCGTGTTTATTGTCCATCAGCCGTGTTTATTGTCCATCAGCCGTGTTTATTGTCCATCAGCCGTGTTTATTGTCCATCTACCGTGTTTATTGTCCATCAGCCGTGTTTATTGTCCATCAGCCGTGTTTATTGTCCATCTACCGTGTTTATTGTCCATCAGCCGTGTTTATTGTCCATCAGCCGTGTTTATTGTCCATCAGCCGTGTTTATTGTCCATCAGCCGTGTTAATTGTCCATCAGCCGTGTTAATTGTCCATCAGCCGTGTTTATTGTCCATCTACCGTGTTTATTGTCCATCAGCCGTGTTTATTGTCCATCAGCCGTGTTTATTGTCCATCAGCCCCGTTTATTGTCCATCAGCCGTGTCTATTGTCCATCACCCGTGTTTATTGTCCATCAGCCGTGTTTATTGTCCATCAGCCGTGTTTATTGTCCATCAGCCGTGTTTTTTGTCCGTCAGCCCTGTTTATTGTCCATCAGCCGTGTTTATTGTCCATCAGCCGTGTTTATTGTGCATCAGCCGTGTTTATTGTCCATCAGCCGTGTTTATTGTCCATCTACCGTGTTTATTGTCCATCAGCCGTGTTTATTGTCCATCAGCCGTGTTTATTGTCCATCAGCCCCGTTTATTGTCCATCAGCCGTGTTTATTGTCCATCACCCGTGTTTATTGTCCATCAGCCGTGTTTATTGTCCATCACCCGTGTTTATTGTCCATCAGCCGTGTTTATTGTCCATCAGCCGTGTTAATTGTCCATCAGCCGTGTTAATTGTCCATCAGCCGTGTTAATTGTCCATAAGCCGTGTTTATTGTCCATCTGCCGTGTTAATTGTCCATCAGATGTGTTTATTGTCCATCAGCCGTGTTTATTGTCCATCAGCGGTGTTTATTGTCCATCAGCCGTGTTTATTGTCCATCAGCCTGTTTTTTGTCCATCAGCCGTGTTTATTGTACATCTGCCGTGTTTATTTTCTCTCAGCCGTGTTTATTGTCCATCAGCCGTGTTTATTGCCCATCTGCCGTGTTAATTGTCCATCAGCCGTGTTTATTGTATATCAGCCGTGTTTATTGTCCATCAGCCGTGTTTATTGTCCATCAGCCGTGTTTATTGTCCATCAGCCGTGTTTATTGTATATCAGCCGTGTTTATTGTACATCAGCAGTGTTTATTGTCCATCTGCCGTGTTAATTGTCCATCAGCCGTGTTTATTGTATATCAGCCGTGTTTATTGTCCATCAGCCGTATTTATTGTACATCAGCCGTGTTTATTGTATATCAGCCGTGTTTATTGTACATCAGCCGTGTTTATTGTCCATCTGCCGTGTTTATTGTCCATCTACCGTGTTTATTGTCCATCAGCCGTGTTTATTGTCCATCAGCCGTGTTTATTGTCCATCAGCCGTGTTTATTTTCTCTCAGTCAGAAAGCCGAAGAGTCCCGACGTCAGCGTCACCATTGGTGCGATTGAGTAATATTTCTAAAGATTTGACACAAAAATTATTTCCTTTTCTCTCTAGTAGATATCAGTTAACTACCAAAGTACCTATCCTTAGAGAATTGAAAGAGAGAGACTGCCCTAGAGAATTCAAACCTGAAAACTGAACGACATTTCTAGAAAAAGGGCATGGAAGCCATTGATAGATTTAATATAAGCTCGCGCGGGCAGCGCCCCCCAATGGACAATCGGAGGCAAGATTGCGATGAGCACGTAGAATTTCCAGCCGTTCTTGCTCCAAAACTAGAAGTAGATGAAATAGTCACGGAGCATATGAATTGTGCGTCAAGACCTGCGGCATACGCATCGGCCAGAAAACTATGGAGCATCGATTTAGGGCGCAGATGAGCGAAATTGTGAAGTGAAGCTGATTCCGCCAATAGGCCGACATGAGCACTAGCGTGAGCCAGTGCGAGGGGCCGCTGCTTTCCATTAGAGGAAGCAGCCACAAGCAGCCCCAGCTGTTATTCAGAAGAGTCAACGGAATCACGTTCAGCAGAAAGAGTGGTGTGCTCTTAAAGGAGACAAAAACTCAATTTTTGACTGACACTAATGCGAGAGAGTATTTGATTTATTTTGGATAGATGCGACTACAATTGTCAGGAAAATTCAAAAAAGATTACGGTTTCTTACACCATTAAAGGGGGGTAATCCCAAAAAATTATGTGAGATTACGAATTACCGCGGCCTTTCACTTCCATATTGTTTTGTACTATTTTCACGCAGCATGTTTTATGCGACCTGCAAGCGAGAATGAGAGAGTGATAATTCCTAGTGCATACGCCGCAATCTAAAAACTCATTTGTTATTTCTCGATGACATTCCTCCTTCAAGGCTGTGATGCCAACACACTAAGATAGTGCCAGCGACGTAGAGCTTGAAGAAGAAGTTGTTGTACGGCGGCTGAGTACGCCGAGTGAGAAAGAGCGCGAGCAGCACGGCAGAGATTGAGGTCGAGAGGATGCCAAAGAGAAGACGAGCGAGTTCCACCGAGAACTTGACGAGGCGAGGAGAGGTCGCCGCACACGAGGAATCGTTCATGGTGTCGCCTTAATTTATGAGAGCGCTGAAAATATTTTTTAACGAAAAATCAAGAATAAACATGATGTCTCTAACGAGTTCCTAAAAGGAATGAAAAAAAGGAAAAACAAAAAAGAGCTCTGTAAATGTATGTATGTAAGACATGTACATACATACATATGAACAATGGGAATGTAACAAACGTGCCAGACTTTATGAAAACAGGAAGTTTCAGAATAGCAATACAAAATAATGCAGACATTTGTAATAACTCTTCTTCGTCGTTTATCTTGACAAACCTCTTTATATGCTCAATACAGTCCGCATTTCTCATTTCTCTCTCTCTCTCTATCTTTCTCTCACTCTCTGTCTCCATCTCTGTCTCTTTCTCTGCTCTCTCTCACACATACACATACACCCACACACTTTCTATCCCTCACTCTCGTTTATTTCCTCTCTTTTCTATCCCTCTCAGATTTTTTTTCTAGGTGAGGAAGACTGCGCCATTTGTGATTTACATTGAATTTAGTATGCATCACTGCGTGTGCATATTTGTATGACGAAGCAAGTTCCAACCGTAAAGGCGAATATTTTTCCAGAAGCGTTTCCAAACTACATCTGTAACAAAACATGAAGGAGTTGAGGCAACGATTCAGAAGGAAGTAAATGTCTAAAATATGGTAAACAATAAGTCTACAATAAGGACATTTCTTATCAGTTCCCATATTCCCAACAGCAGACGATACCAAAATTTCACTGAAGATGACGTCAAGACAAATGATATATTTTTCGCGACACAGCAAATACTCAGCAGTGCTCCACAGTTACTCTGAAAAGGTCATATTTTCAGGTTCGAAGTAGATAAAGAAGGAATAATCAGCAGTTCGGCTGGGGACTGAGAAGTAGAAATGTCTCACTTTGGCGATGCTTTCGAAAACATTCCTTACCAATCTTTGGAAGCTGGCGCCGTATTCGACTGTCCGTGACGTCGGCCAATTATAAGTTGCCTAAAAGGAACCAAATCTTATATCAATAAAATTGTTTTCCTTTCAAGTCAGTTATGATGTGAATAACAGCATACTCGCTATTTGAGTTGACGTGAGCTTTTTAAATAGTGATTAACTTTCTATCATCACATTATTCACTTCAGAAGCTGTGCTAATTGTGGAGGGAAAGCATACGCGAGACAAACGAACCGTGCATCACTCCGAATCTTTCTTGAGACGATGAGAAAGGACCAGGGTGCGCAAAAGGCGTACATGTCGACGCAAACGCTCGCGCCAAGTAACATATACGCAAAATCCGTGTCACGAGTGATGTAGCGAGACACGTAGATGAATGCCTTAAAGAATCAAGCAACTTAATCACATTCTTTCTCAACTTTCCAAAAAACCGTAGTCTTATCTCTCTTAATCACATGCTTTCTCGCCCTTGTATCAGCCAAAAGACGCCAACTCAAGAGTGAGTTTTTGGCTCCTTTAAAAGCGACTAAAAATAATATACTCACCATATTCAGGAGAAAAAAATTTCCAAATAGATTATGGTACCCAAAGTAACGCCGATGTCGTTGCAATGAGCACTTGTACAGCACAGACGATCGCCAAGTTCCGCTCGACCGAACTACTCCGACGTGTGGTTCTCTGAAAAGGATAATCGTGTCAATTAATTCCTTCCCAAGAGTAATGACTTCTTGATCACTGTTATTTGAGCATTTATTATGGTCACAACGCATTCACCAAAAATAGTTTAAAGAAAACCTACTTCTGCTCTATTCGCCTGCAGCCGAACGATTGTTATCGCAGTTACGGCAAACGCGATAAAACCGAAGACCGCCGACGATACCGTCATCATTGCTGAGGGTTTCAAATAGTTCTAAAGTTTTGACATAAATTTTTTTCTTTTGACTTTCGAAATTGCCAAAGAGATAAAGCTTTAGCGAGAGAAAGGGCTTGTTGTGTTCAGTATTTATACTGCCGATCTACCACTCTCAGGCTTTCTCTCTCTCTCATCTTCCTCTAATTAAAACCTCACTTTTCACCATGACATGAATCTTTTAGCCTCTTTTTACTATTCCGTCTCTTTCTCTGTCTTATGTTAAATCTTCGAAGTCTCCATCTGGCACCATCCCAGAGACAAATTTACATATTGCTAGGATGTATCAGAGCCAACATTGCGATGAGCGGGTCGATTTCATCTAGTGAGAGCGTGACAGACAGAGACAGAGAGAGAGAGAGCGTGTGTAGCGAAAATCACAAACCTGAACACTGAACGATATTTCGAGAGAAATGCCATAGACACCGCTGATAGAGGAAACGTAAGAGCGCCCAGGCAGCGCCGTCCAATAGACAATCAGAGGCAAAATTGCGACGAGCATGTAGAATTTCCAGCCGTTCTCACTCCAAAACTAGAATATGATGAATAATTGTTGATATGAACATTTAAAAAGCTTTGATTATTTCATTAAAAAACAAATTTTTAATTTTGCTTTAAAAAATCAAGATTTTTATGCAGAAAGTGACATGGGAGATTTAAAAACATTCTTTTAGTTCACATAAAAAAAAATCAGTTGAAGGAAAACAATCACCGAACTATAAATGTAAGATTTCAAATTTCCGCGTACTTTCACACTCTCATTTGCGCGTGATATTTTCACACTGCGGCTTTGTGCGAAATAGCACTATAAAATGAGAGTGTACCAACTCCAAGAGCAGACGCGGCAATTCAAACCTGCATTAATTAGTTTTCGGTGGTGATCGTCCTCCTTTAAACTAGGCGAAAACTCAAAGTTTTCGCTATTATGATGATTCTTTTAATGTGTCCGGATTGAGCTTGCGAATGCATCAGCAAAGAGCCAATTTTTTAAACTAAAAGTTAAAGGAGTATTTTCCATCTGAAAAGCGCTGCCTTAACCTAAGAGAGCACAGAACTTTAAATTTAACAGTTGTCGCCAACTATATTTTGGCCTAAAAGGCATGTCGGAGCTGAGTTAGACCAGCGAGGGTGAAATATGGTTCCATAGGCCGTGCAATATATGCCGACACATCCACGATTCACTACCGGACGCGAAACGCCGGGGAATAATTACCCTATGTTTTTTTCGATGTAGATAAGTTCATCTTGGCGAGAAACATAGATCCAGAAAATTTGAGCAATTTTCTCCCATTACATTCTGAGCAAAACTGGCGGGTAGAGAATTAGCAATGGAGCAGCACTCCTATTTCACACGCTCTCTAGACAGAGCGACAGGCAACATTATGATCGAAACAGTAATGCTCGGGCAAGTAGATATGAGCCTCATGTTATGTTAGTCAGTGAATGAATGTATTCACAATGGAAAAATTGCATACATGACTGGTTCACTTGTGGATCTAGTCCTTCAGACACCCATCTATCTACATATATACAAACCAAATTCATACGGTACGTTTCTTCCTCGTTTGCTAAAGAAAGATCTCGGTGTTATTTTCGCTTCAATACGCTTGCGGTAGGATGTATTCTTTTTAGCGGATCATAGTTCGACATCAAGCATCATTCTTCAAAATATCTCGTAAAATGCTCACTATAGTCTGAGCCTCTCATATGCTCTGTTTCTCTAACTCTCACTCTCTTCAGCCTTTCTCTGTCACTCACTCAGCTGCATGACATTATTTCTCCTTCAGTGTTCCATGGTATTTTTTTATTAACATTTTACCGCCAAACCGTAAAGCAGTCTTCACCAGATACCATCATCAGTATAGATTTGTTTTGTGATATTCTATTTATGAAGCGAAGATAACATTTCCTTATCTCTTTATTCTTCTAGGCGTAAATTGAAGGAAATTCGAACATTTTTCGTTGATCGTTATATTTTCACAATTGAGGACGGGCAAATAATAAGCCGAAAAATTATTTCCGCAAACTTGCCATACTCTCCCGGTTAACCCGAGGGCCGAACTCGGGGGTTAACATTTTTATGAATTTTTACTCCAACGCAATTGTTTTACTGATTTTTTTCAGCTTTGAACCCGGGGCCTATTTTGGGGCCGGGGCCGAGGTGGCAAGGGGGACCGGGGCCTACGTCGGAGGCCGGGCCCCGGCCACCCCTGGGGCAAGTCCATTGTAGAACCCTGTGCCAATTCATTCCATGATGTAGTGTCTCATTGTTGTTAGTGTTTACATATTTGTATAAAATGTTTAGGCGCTTTCCATACTTATGTATGTAATTACATGTCACGAAACACTCTCATCATTAACTGTGCAGAACTTTCCCAAGTTAGTGTTGTTTTTCTTCCGCCTAGCGAGCGGTCGAGCTCTGGGTTCCTCCCGCATCGCAGCGAGTGGATGTTGCTTGCTAGGCAACATAAACTATGTATATGGAGCACAAGATATTAATGAAGGTTTATATTTATATGGCGGTTTATTTTTTAAGTTGATTTCACAAATACGTGTATTGTTCCTAAAAATACGCGCACTTATGTACATTAGAAAGTATTTTTTGAACGAAACGATATAGAGATCACTCTTTATAAAGAGTGAAAATAATAGATGATTTAAAAATTAGCTCGATTGAAACAACCTCACTCTGTTGAGCTATGTATGCGGGTGTGCGCATTTCAACGTATTCAAAGTGCTCATTTCAAGCAATGCCATTCGGAGAGGATACAAATGTATGCGATATGTATTTACAATGGAAAATAACGGACATTCCAGACTTCACGAAAGCAATAATTTTCAAACTAGAAATAAACAAATATTAAAGTCCAGACATATCGGAAGTACCGTTCATCCTGTTTTGCTCGAACAACCTCTTTGTATTATTTTTTTTTAAATAAATGTGCAGTTGCGTGTGAACGGGTGACTTCATCTCACCAGAGTATGCTTAAACAACAAGTATACTGTATAACCATCAAAACATCACGTGAGATGCTGACAACTTTCCGTGTTTTTCATATGCTCCCTCTCTCTCTTCTTGAAGCCTCCCTGCTCCTTCCTGTTTAAAGGAGCTTGAAAGTCACTGACTCCTAACACGAAATGCCTGCTCATTAATGACCGTAGCTATAAACAATGGCAATTTTCAAAGATCCTTGCTCTCGTAAAGCAAGCATTTTCCTGGACAATTTTAAACTATCGTTTTGTGCAAGGTAGTGAATCGTGCATGTGTCGGCACATATTTCACGTCCTATTGAACCATATTTCACCCTCGCTGGTCAAACTATGCTCCGTAAAGCCTTTACAAAACTTAGTTGAGGACAACTGTTAAATTTAATGTTCTGTGTTACACACTAATATTCCCTTGGGTTCAGGCAACACATTTCAGATGGAAAATACTTATTTAACTTTTAGTTTAGAAAATTAGCTCTTTGCTGATGCATTCGCAAGCTCAATCCGGACACATTCACAGAATCATCCTAATAGCGAAAATTTTGTGTTTTCGCCTCCTTTAACTACCCAAGTTTGGGGCATCCAAATGGTGTAAACCACTAAGAACGTTGCGACATTCGAACCACTACGAATCTTGCGACTTTCGCACCTTACAATTAGTCATTCACTTTTCAAAGGAAGCCCGAAGAGGCCGACTATCCATACTACATCTACAACTATATATAATGTAAATGTTGAGCCAATGAATCCTAAGTAATTAAATGTATAATATACGGCAAACAATAAGTCTTCAATTATGTGCCTCCAATTGAAAGAGCAAAACTCGGAACCGAGTTCTTTAAATCAAAAACAACTTGGAAACATTTTATTTCAGTTTCTAAATTCTCAACAAAAAACGAAAACAAAATTTCACTGAATATGAGTTCATGACAATTGACCTATTTTTCATGGCATAAAAAATACTCAGCAAAGATGCAGAAGTAATCTGATAAAGAAATATTATCAGGTTCAATGTAGATAAAGAAAACACTTTCATAAAGAATATTCAGAAGGAGCTGCCTTTTATTTGGTTCTAAATTTTGCACAGAACTAATTGCTGCTTAATTCATACACAAATGTCTCGGCAATGGTTACGCAGGAGATTGAGAATGTTTCACTTTGGCGTTACTTTAGGAAACATTCCTTGGCAATCTTTGGAAGCGGGCGCCGTACTCGGCTGCCCTTGACGTCGGCCAATTATGAGTTGCCTAAAAAAACCAAATCTTATATCAATAAAATTGTTTTCCATTCAAGTCAGTAATGATGTGAAAAGGAGCACACTCGCTCTTGAAGTGGAGCGGTTTTAATAGAGATTAATGTTCAATGATCACACATTGATCATTTCATGAGCTGTGCTGATCGTGAAGGGAATGCAAAAGCGAGATACTGGAACCATGCATCACTCCGAAACTTTCTTGAGACGATCAGAAAGGACCAGGACGCACAAACGGCGTGGATGACAAGGCAGACGCTCGCGCCGATGTAGAGATACGCATAATCCGTATCACGAGTGATGTAGCGAGACACTTAGATGAGGGCCTTAAAGAATCACGAAACTTAATCATATTCTTTCTCAATTTTCCTCAACGCCATATTCTATCTCGCCCTTGTTTCAGGCAAAAAGACGCGAAAGAGCTGCTACAAAAGTTCAAAAATATGTTAGTACCCAAAATAACGCCGATGCTGCTGCAATGAGTGCTTGTACAGCACAGACGATCGCCAAGTTCCGTTCGACCGAACTACTCCGACGTGTGTTTCTCTGCGTGATAAGGATGGCATGTTTATTATTAATTAATATGTTCTCGAGCAAGAATCATTTCCTCTTGTTCACTGCTATAACGTATTTATTTGGTCAACAACTCCCCCCCCCCCCTCCTCATGTGCGACAATTCTCACGAAAACTGCATTCGATTAACATTTGTCTAACACGACCTTCTTTGTGTGCGCCACCAGTCCCTCGAAACAAATTGTAAAAAAATGTTTCCCTACTTCTGCTCTATTAGCCTGCAGCCGAACGATTGTTAGTGTTGTTACTGCAAAGGCGAGAAAGCCCACTCTTCTCCGATGACATGAATTTTTTTAACCTGTTTAGATTTGGCAAAAAACGACCTAGTCCAGCACAAGTTTCCGTCTCTTTCTCAGTCTTCTCTTAAATCTTCGAAGTATCCATCCGGCACCATCCCAGACACATTTACATCTATGTAGCTGGAGGGAATATTGCATAAATAAAGTCACAAACCTGAAAGCTGAACGATATTTCGACATAAATCAAATAGAAGCCGTTGATAGAGGAAACGCTGTCCGATAGACAATCAGAGGCAAAATTGCGATTAGCACTTAGAATTTCCAGCAGTGTTCGCTCCAAAACTAAACAAAAGTCGACATAATCATTTAAAACCACATTGATTAGTTGAATAAAAAGAAGGTTTTAATATTCCTTAAAAAATCAACTTTTTTAAACAATTAAAAAACCAGCTAAAGGAGAGCGATCCCCGAAAAAAATTATGTGAGTATATGTACATATTCTCATTTGCGCGTGCTATTTTCACATAGCGGCTTTGTGCGAAATAGCATTCGAGAATGAGAGAGTGCCTACTCCCATGGCGCAATTCGAAGCTGCATTAAATAGTTTTCAGCGGTGATCTTTCTCCTTTAATCCATTTTGCCTTCAGACCTGCGGCATACGCATCGGCCAGAAAACGATGGAGCATCGATTCAGATGAACAAAATTGTAAAGTGAAGCTGATTTCGCCAGTAGGAAGACATTACCACGGGCATCAACCAGTGTGAAAGTGCGCCGCCGCCCATTAGGGGAAGTAGCCACGTTCATCCATAGGTGTAAGTAGCATTAAGAGAGCCTCTCTGTATGCCTCCAGTAGTGCGTGCCCCAGATACAGACTTTGGATTTCGAATGTGAAAATATAGTCGGGCATGGCACTGGGCCCCAGTAACAATATTAAATGGCAAAATTTTTTTTTCAAAAAATATTTTTCCGTGAACAGGTAAAAGTATGGATAATTTCTGAATTGATGTATCTCGCTTCAAACTCGATATTTTTCAACTTTCTTTTTTTTAACGGAATAAACGTTGGATTCGGAACAAAATCAGCCCAGATGTCTTTCAGTCAACTATTTTTTTCACATCGAAAAATTACTTTTAATATTTGAATTTGACGGTTAAGTACCTTATACTCATTTGTGTATGGGTGTTATATCTCAAAATGTAGAGCATTAAAAACTGTATAACATATATTCTTTTCGCTTCGTGTGCACTACCCCTACGGGGTGGAAAATAGGCTCAAATATGGGTACCTCGGATATGTAGGATTCAAGGAATGCGTGAAAAGAAGTTAAATTCTTTTTGTAACATAAAATGAACCATTTCATTCGATTCAGCACGTGCTTCTTTACAAAAAAGCTCCATATCAAAATTTCATAAAATTATCATCTTCCATGAAAAAAAACGCATTTTTCGATTTTTCAGCCATTGTCAGAAAATGACCTAAAACTATTCGAATCGCTGTATTTTCAATGTTTTCAGTAAGAACAGAATGCGGATAGTACTATTCAGTACGCGACAAAATTCTCTACAACATACATCCATTACATCTTTATAGGGCATCCCTACCAATGACAGTATCGATTTTCCTAAGGCGGTCGCATCAAAACTAACAGATCCGCTTTTTCCAACTTTTCGTGCAAACTTAATGTTTCTTACTCATCCAATGCATCATTCTGCTCCACGAAGCATACAAAGGTCAGAACCGATGTTTGTTTTACAGATCTCCCGTGGTAAAAGCCCGCAAAAGGGTTTGCACGCGCGCGGCTTCGAACCTGTGACCCATGACTTTCGACGTGCACAACCAATTTACTAAAATAACGTTATAAAATTCATTTCTGGAAAATGCCAAAACCAATCTTAAAGGTTGACCTATTAGCCGATAGCTATTTTTGCGCTCTATCGAAATAAATATATCCGCCAAACAGTGTAAATTGACGGTAAGGTCAAATAAGTGGCCAAAATATTCGAACCCAAAAAAGTAGATCAAAAAAGCTATTCATCTTAACGTGATGTATGGGAAAGTTGTTCGTCTGAGCGAAAGCTATAGAATGGCATATAACATGTGGGGACAAGTTCAATCCGCGAGCAATAACAGCCGCGGTAATGTATCACCAACAAATTTACTTTTCAAAGGACTTCAGGGCACTTTTTCTCCAGCCGAATAGATAATAGTGACTGATAAAGAATGTCTTCTCTATTAGTTAGAGTACCGAAAAAGTGCCCTGAAGTCTTTTGAAAAGTAAATTTGTTGGTGATACATTACCGCGGCTGTTATTGCTCGCGGATTGAACTTATCCCCACATGTTATATGCCATTCTATAGCTTTCGCTCAGACGAACAACTTTCCCATACATCACGTTATGATGAATAGCTTTTTTGATCTACTTTTTTGGGTTCGAATATTTTGGCCACTTATTTGACCTTACCGTCAATTTACACTGTTTGGCGGATATATTTATTTCGATAGAGCGCAAAAATAGCTATCGGCTAATAGGTCAACCTTTAAGATTGGTTTGGCATTTTCCAGAAATGAATTTTAAAACGTCATTTTAGCCAATTGGTTGTGCACGTCGAAAGTCATGGGTCCCAGGTACGAAGCCGCGCGCGTGCAAACCCTTTTGCGGGCTTTTACCACGGGAGATCTGTAAAACAAACATCGGTTCTGACCTTTGTGTGCTTCGTGGAGCAGAATGATGCATTGGATGAGTAAGAAACATTAAGATTGCACGAAAAGTTGGAAAAAGCGGATCTGTTAGTTTTGATGCGACCGCCTTAGGAAAATCGATACTGTCATTGGTAGGGAAGCCCTATCCAGATGTAATGGATGTATGTTGTAGAGAATTTTGTCGCGTACTGAATAGTACTATCCGCATTCTGTTCTCACTGAAAACATTGAAAATACAGCGATTCGAATAGTTTTAGGTCATTTTCTGACAATGGCTGAAAAATCGAAAAATGCGTTTTTTTCATGGAAGATGATAATTTTATGAAATTTTGATACGGAGCTTTTTTGTAAAGAAGCACCTGCTGAATCGAATGAAATGGTTCATTTTATGTTACAACAAGAATTTAACTTCTTTTAACGCATTCCTTGAATCCTACGTATCCGAGGTACCCATATTTGAGCCTATTTTCCACCCCTTAGGGGTAGAGCACACGAAGCGAAAAGAATATATGTTATACAGTTTTTAATGCTCTACATTTTGAGATATAACATCCACACACAAATCAGTATAAGGTACTTAACCGTCAAATTCAAATATTAAAAGTAATTTTTCGATGTGAAAAAAATAGTTGACTGAAAGACATCTGGGATGATTTTGTTCAGAATCCAACGTTTATTCCCTTAAAAAAAAGAAAATTGAAAAATATTGATATTAAAGAAAGTTATGGGGACTTCAACTTTTTCCATACATTTGCATGCCCAGACAAGGAAAAAAAATTATAACAAAATTGACCTTCTAATTTTCTTCATAGTGCGCATGGGTACCCCAAATTAAATTTTGGATAACCAAATCAGAAATTTTTGCCCCGGGGCCGGCTCCCACTGAGGACTACTTGATCCTAACAGAGAGGCTCTCTTAACGGCTTGAATGTGAAATAGTTGACTGAAAGACATCTGGGATGATTTTGTTCAGAATCCAACGTTTATTCCGTTAAAAAAAAGAAAATTGAAAAATATTGATATTAAAGAAAGTTATGGGGACTTCAACTTTTTCCATACATTTGCATGCCCAGACAAGGAAAAAAATTTTATAACAAAATTGACCTTCTAATTTTCTTCATAGTGCGCATGGGTACCCCAAATTAAATTTTGGATAACCGAATCAGAAATTTTTGCCCCGGGGCCGGCTCCCACTGAGGACTGCTTGATCCTAACAGAGAGGCTCTCTTAACGGCTTGAAGTGCAGCAGAAAAAGTGGAGTGCCCTTAAAGGAGCAGTTCACATATGGTTTTATGAAAGCGACTACAATTAAGAAAGTTGAAATAGATTAGATTGGTTTCGTTTTCCTCTAAGGTGGACTTAACCAAATTGATGCACCACATCAATTCACTCTGGCGTAATTTAGCAGCATTTTGTTGGCGTTGTCATTTGTAATTGACCTTGAATTTGGTATGCGTCACTACGTGTGAATATATGAATTTGGTATGCATACTGCGTGTGAATATATCTCGGAAGTATCGTTCTTCCTGTTTTGCTAGAACAACCTCTTTGTACTATTTTCGCAGTAAATAAATATTGCGTGTTATCGAGGACTTCATCTCAGCCGAGTATGACTACATCTTTCAAAAATCACGTGAGAAGCTCACTATAGTCTGCATTTTTCATATGGTCTGTTCACTCTCTCCGACTTTTTCTTTCGGCGAGGGGACGTTTTCATTTGTAATTGACCTTGAATCTGCTATGTATCACTGCGTGTGAATATACGAAGCAACAACCTGCAATTGTTAGATGAATGTTTTTTTCCACGAGCATATTCATGCTACATTTGTAGCTGTTCATGTAGAAGTTGAGGCAATGAATCGTAGGGAATTAAATATCTTATATATGGCAAACAATACGTCTAGAGTCTGTCTTATAGCTAAACTACAGTTGGAGAACACAGTTTATAAATTCAAAAATAACTTGAAAACACTTCATTTCAGTATATTATATATATATATATATATATAATTTTGGAATGTGAACGAAAACAAAATTTCACTGATTATGGCGTCATAAAAAATAAAGTACGCACCAGAGCTATAGATGTAATCTGATAAAGACATATTTTCAGGTTCGAAGTAAACAAAGAAAAAAACTTCAAGAAATAATGGTCAGAATGGACTGCTGTGCTGATTATTTAGTTCCAAAATATTAAGCGGAACTATTTGCATTCTACACACACATCAGCTAAAGTTCCACAGTAGATTGAGAAGTTGAAATATGTCACTTTGGCGATACATTCGGACCCATTCCTTTTCAATCTTTTGTAGTGGACGAAAAAAAAACCGTATTGCGTTGCCCACGACGTCGGCAAATTATAAGTTGCTTAGAAAGAACCAAATTTAATATCGATTGTTTTCCGTCCAAGCCAGTGATGTGAAAAGCCGAACACTGGCTTTTAAATAGAGATTAACATTCACTGATCACATTGAAAATTTCATAAGTTGCTGATTGTGGAGGAAAGGCAAAAAAAAAAGAGAATCGAATCGTGCATCAATCCGAATCGTTTTCGATACGAACAGCAGGCAGACGATGTAGACGGATGCGTCAATTAAGATGTATGCATAGTTCGTGTCACAATTAGTGTGCACAGACACGTATATGAAGACCTTAAATGTGCGCCTAAAAACTCATTTTTGAATTCGTGACTTCTGCATTCTTGGTCTATTAGGAGGGTGGGGGGGGAGAGACTATTGGAGGGCGGGGGGGGGGGGGGGGGAGTTCTACATGAGCGAGGGGTACTTTTTCAATGACATTATCGAGGAAGTACTATTTGAGGGGAGTTTCAAAGTTTCAAAGTTTATTCCACAATCAGGGACTGGGCCCGGTGGGTGAAGGAAAGATGAAAGGCATCGGGTTTCATGACTGCGGTTCGCATCCAAGTGGTGGACAGGTTGCGGTCGAATTCGTCACGCCATCGTTCTCGGGGGCGTCCAGCATGTCTTTTCCATTTCCACGGTCTCCACTCCACGGCTCGTCTTGTCCAGCGTCCTCCATCCATTTTTGCAATCAGACTGGCCCATTTCCACTTCCTCTCCATGGCTCGTACTCGGATATCGGGAATAGGAATTTTGTCGAAGAGCCAGTCATTCGTCCGATGTTCGAGGAGAGTGACTCCGGCCATTTTTCTCATCATTTTCCTCTGGCACACAATGAGGCGGCGGCGATCTTGTAGACGAAGTGCCCACGTTTCCGCACCATACAACAGCGCAGGCTCGATGCTAGTTTGGTAAACGCGACATTTGAGGGCAACGTCAACTCTCCTGTTTGTGAGGAAGTCGTAGAAGCGATTGAAAGCTGCCCAACCTGCGCGCACTCTACTGTTTAACTCGAGGGCCGGATTGGATTTAAATGTTACCAGTTGTCCAAGGTAGACAAAGGTGTCCACGTAGTCGATGGTTTGACCTGAAACAAAGAGAGGTTTGCGGCTTCGATTGGTCATAGCCTGGGTCTTCGAGGTGTTAATGGAAAGGCCGACGGCTTCACTTGCGGCTGACAGCTCACTGAGCATCGCCGCTGCTTCCTTCGCGGAATGGGAAAACAGGACAATGTCGTCAGCATAACGGAGGTGGTGCATTTGAATGCCATCTATGTTTATGCCGCGATCAGACCAGTCTAGGTTTCGGAACACTTCTTCCACGACAGACGAGAAAAGGGAGGGACTGATGTTATCACCTTGTCGAACTCCTCGCTGCACGTTGATTGGCACAGTTTGGCCTCGAAGGCGTACCCGAACTTCAGCTGAATCGTAGATATTCTGAAGGATGGATATGATCATCGGGTGTACGCCTTGGCGATGGAGGGCGGGCCAAAGGGCATCGAATCGAACGCTGTCGAAGGCCTTCCGGAAATCAACGAATATGAGATAGAGTGGAAATTCATACTCGGTTGCCTTCTGCAGCATTTCGACGACTACATGGATATGGTCAGTAGTGCAGTACTTCTTGCGGAATCCGGCTTGCTCGACTGGTTGATTGAATTGCAGTGTCTCTTCCATCCGCGCACCAAGAATTGAAGAGAATACTTTGTACACGCAGGAGAGTAGGGCAATTGGACGGTAGTTGGCAATGTCGAGCGGGTCACCTTTCTTGAAAATCAACGATAGCACCGAGTCGGCAAAGGAGTCAGGCACACGTCCCTCATCCAGACAGCGATTGAAGAGGACGGCAAGATGAGGAGACAGGATGTTAACTCCAGCGTGAAGCATCTCAACCGTGATTCTGTCTGGACCAGGGGAGCGCCCTTGCCGCATCCGATTTACTGCCTTTTGGACTTCGCAAGGTAAAATCGGTGGAAGAGCCTCGGTCGTGATGTAGATCTGCTGCCGAGGTGGAATTGGAACAGCAAACAGACCATTATAGAACCGCTGCACGATGTCGGCAACTTCACTGCGGTTGCTGACGACGCGTCCATTAGGAGACTTCAATTGGCAGAGTTGAGTAAGTGACACCTCAGATTGCTGCAGGGCTTTTCTTAATCCTCGGCCTTTTCGGACAGCTCTTTCAACAGCGTAGAGATTACGTCGACGAATGTCATCCTTCAAAGATACTCGGAGCGCTTTGCAGCAGACCGAGAGTTCGACTCGGGATGCACGCGTGACACGGGCTGTAAGTAGTTGATGTCTCCGCTGGAAGAGCTGTTGTGTCCGATTTGACAGTGATGGCTTCTGTTCTGGTTCGTTCGCAATCTTAGCGGCGAGGGATATAATGTTGGTGACGTTGGGATACTGTGTCATATCCACTCCTGCTGAGAGATGTGTAAGCGCAACGTCGAACAAAGGCCTGTTGATTCGGCTGAGACGCCCTGTGTCTACGAGTTGGACGAAGTGGAATGCGGACACGGGCCATCAGCATGCGGTGATCACTGTCAAAGCGCAAAGAGCCAACGACCGAGACGTCAAGGAAAATGGATTGGTCCCGACAGAGCACATAGTCGATAGCGTTGCGCGTAATCATGTCGGGAGAACGCCATGTCCACTTCCTAGAGTTGCGTTTGTCGAACCGGGTATTCATGATATGAAGCCGATTCTCCTCGCAGAATTCGTTGAGCATCTGGCCGCGGTCATTGCGTCGGCCAAGGCCATGCCGGCCAACATACATCTCTGCACCCACACGGCTTCCAATCTTGGCGTTGAAGTCCCCCAGGAGAACTACCCGTCGAACTCCGCCACCCGGAAGCTGAACACGACCAGCAGAGTTAACGAGCAGCGTCTGAAGTTTGTCGAGAAAACCCGTGTAAGTGTTATAGCAGTATGCCGATGTGGGGGCGTAGCAGACAATGAGGCGTAGTTGGCATCGGTCCAACGTCACATCAAGAAAAGATAGTCGGTCACAGATATGATGAAAATCGCAGTGACCGGCCCATTTCTTATGAACGTAGAATCCAGTTCCCTTTGAAGAAGCCTCACCATATGCGAAGAGATGGTGTCCTGATGCCTTTAATGTGACAGCGGTGAGGCCTGTGCGCCGAACTTCTGAAAGACCGATGACATCAAATGGTACAGAACTGACGGCGTCCTCAAATTCGACGAGTCTGTCGGCCGTTCGGAGCGTTCGGCAGTTCAGAAAACCGATGCGAAGATCTTGCTGCATCACACGGACGAATACTCTTCCCGGTTGTAAAAGCGACGGGCAGGGATTCCCTTTCTGTCGAGAGCCGGAGCGAGAGCCGACCAGCCGCGATGAAGTTGAGAATGAGGAATGAAGGGAGGGGGGCGGTTCTAATTAATTGTAAGAGGGGGGGGGGTACTAATGGACAAAATACGTTATGAGCTTTTTGCTATACCCAAAGTAGCGCCGACGCCGCTGCAATAAGCGCTTGTACAGCACAGACGATCGCCAAGTTCCGTTTGACCGAACTACTCCGACTTGTGTTTGTCTGCACACTATAATATTGTCAATTTGTACTTTCCCGTTCAAGAGTAATGACCACTGTTAAAATTTCCTACTTCTGCTCGATTGGTCTGGAGCCGAACGACTTTATTGCGGTTAAGGTAAAAGCGAGAAAACCGAATAGTCCCGACATCACCGTTACCATTCCTGAGGGCTTCACATAGTTCTAAAGATTTGATATTAAAAAAAGTTGTATCGTTACTGCAAACTTACAACATTGCCCATCGGACCAAGAATGAGAGAGAGAGATGATGTTCTGTTTAGTCTTTACACTGTCGATGTACCTGAGGCAATCTCTTATCTGCCTCTTGCTAATATCTCACATTCACCTACTATGACAAGAACCTTTCTGCTTTTGCAGTTTTGCAATTACATGACCATACATCCTATATCAATGCTGGCACGTTGAAATACCCTATTTCATGAAGGATTAATAAATAAGACAGAAAGAGAGAGAGAGAGAGAGAGAGACAAAGCTGAAAACTGAAAGATTGTTCGAGAAAAATAGCATAGAAGCCGTTGATAGAGGAAGCATAAATGCGCGCATTCAGCACCGTCCAATAGACTATCAAAGGCAACATTGCGATGAGCAAGTAAAATTTCCAGCTGTGTTCGCTCCAAAACTAGAAGAGGATGATTAAATTTTGGTATAAACATTTAAAAGCACTTTTATTAGTTGTTCTGATGAAGAACGTGACAGGTGAGATTAAAAAATAATCTTTTAATTCACATTTTAAAAAAAACAGCCGCACATGTAATCATGGTCAAGGTAGCGTTGAGGGGTCGACGAACATGACAAACAGCGCTCAGCGCACGTCGACCCTTCCACGAACCTCGCCGCTGCTTATCAAATTTTTTTTCGACTTTTTACATTTTGTATTTCACTTCTTATAATCATGTGGAATAGGGAGAGGGAGAGAGAGAGAGAGAGAGAAATAGAGAGAGAGAGAAGAGAGATAAAGAGACAGAGAGAAAAAGAGACAGAGAGAGAGAAAGAGTGAAGCAGACAGAGAAAGCCAGACAGCATGGAAGAAATAAATACAAAAACTTCATAGATTCCCCATCCACGGCACGCAGAACCTTCACCATTTTGGACTTTCATTAGTACTAGTTAAAAGTGGAATAAAAGTGGACATGCTTTATGAATTATGTGGACCGTTTATGATATTAACTAGAAATTAGAGAATATTTAAGACTAGCATTATTAAGTCCGCCATCATTAAGTAATTTGCAAGATTGGCTAGTGCAAGGGTTAATGAGAGAAACATCCTAGCAAGTCTCCATTGATAACAATTATGCAAAGTTGATTTTACCTATTAAAGCGACAGTAATGTGCCAGGAAAAAGAACGTGAACGGAATCAAGTACAAAAGAAAAATCAACAACAAAAAAACACTTTTTGTGTTTGCGTGCAACGTCGAAGGCAGCCGAGAGGGAGGGGGCCGAATACAGAAGGAGAAGCAGCGCGTCCAGCTTGTTGTCCGACTGTTGGCGAATGCCGACCTTTACTCGTAAATGCCATCGCTGAAACATAATATACTAGCGATTTATGAAAAAAGGAAATTGAGAAATAATACTATGGAACAACAACAAGTTTCAGCTATTTATTAGGGTAGCTTTATACCGCATTCCTTTGAACACCATGGATACACAATGCATAACTTTTATATTTAATGCGGAAATCGTTCTAGGGGAGTTATTTGATACTTAAACTTTTTTTTACAGCTGCAAACAAATGCAGGAAATGATTTTTTTAAGAAAATGAAGTATGAGTTTCATTTGTAAATTATGGTAGCTTTGTTATATATTGCAGTAGCGTACACTCTTAAACACCATCCAAATGAATCACTTTAATATTATCAGCGTGAGCATGAAAACCATAAAAGTATGACCTTAAAACTTGTAGGTACCATTTACATAAGAAAGCAATCGAGCAGCTAGGCGCCAAGCTTCATATCGCGAAAGCCACCAAGCAACATAAAACAATTTGCAGTATATCAAGTTAAATGCATTCAACACAAATAAAAAAAGGTTGTTTTTATAACACAAAAAAAACAAGAAAAGCATATCAGCGTCGACAAATTACTAGAAAAAATGATGAACGACACTGGTACAAAGGTTCGTTAATCTTTTTTTTTTCAAAAATGTTTGTCGACATATAGAGAAGAAAGCTTTAACGTGAAACAGTGGAGAGAAACAGACAAACATGCTCCCCCATTACTCCAAAAACTCTCCTCCTTTTGCACACTATTTCTCCAGCGATGAACGTTCATCGCTGCTTCCATTGCTCATGGTCAGCGCTGAGCGAAAATTTTAAACGCTAGCAAATGTTCGACGAACTCCTGTGTATAAGCATATAAATGTGAGACGAACTCCTGTGTATAAGCATATAAATGTAAAACCAAAGATGAGATGAAAGAACAGCGAGAAAACGTTCATTTAATTCGTCAATAGAGGAAAAGCCGTTAAATGTATCTACCCATGAAACAGAAGAGAGGCCAGAAATAAGGCGAGAATAGTCGGTTTTACGAAAATCATACAGCGGGTCGGCCACGAATGGGGGAGTATCAAGAGAGAGCCTAAAATTAACTATTGAGTGATCAGCAGAGGAGAAGGGAGCAGATACAGTGCATGCAGAAATACAGCCTGGAGGACCTAAGACGATATCTAACAATTTATCACCGCGAGTGGGGGAAGGAACATATTGAAGCAAATTTAGATCAACGGAAAGGTCAAAAAGTATCTTGGGTTGACCAATAACACAGGAAGCAGACAAAGAAGATGAAACAGAGGACCAATCGATATGCAAATTAAGGTCACCAAGCAGAATTGCAGCATGAGGGACCGCAAGGAGAGAATCAAGACAGTTGAAAAGAGTCAAGTTCTGAGGAGCGGTGGTGGAGGGAGGACGATAAGCAAGGACTAGACGGGTACGGGAGACTGTGAGAGGAGAGCTAATATCTACAGCTATAACATCACAATTCGATTTAAGTGAAAACTTTACAGGAACAGCATCTAAATAGTGAGAGCAAAGAAATAAGATGCCACCACCGCGCTTTGCTAGACGATCTGAGCGGAAAATATTATATGGGAAATTTGCAACTATTTCAGAATCAAGGATATTTGAGTTGAGCCAGGTCTCACAAATGGCGACTACATCTGGTTTGTTCATAGAGAGAAATGTGTGTAACTCATTAAGCTTGTTTACAAGTGAGCGGGCATTGAATAGGAAGACAGAGATTTTTCCGGCGCCTAGCCAGAGGCGTTTCCCTGACCTTGCGGAGCGGCAGAATGGGCAAAGGGTACAGCTGATGGGATGGAGAGAGAAGCCGGCGGAATGGTGTTCCGCACACGGCCCGGAATCTCACTCTTCACCCACAGCTCATCCCTGTAGATGCACCACTGGGCCTGCGGCTGCGTGCGATGCAACTCGGCGAGATGCTTGCGCATCTCACCGAACCTCACGCGCTCCTCGAGTGTCATGCTCTTAATGAGATAGACCCCTTTCCACTGCTCGCACTCTCTCAATGTCCTTGCTGCTTTGAGGCAGCGGAGCTGATGCCCCCTTGTAGGCAGCACACACTTGAGCAAGCGGGGAGTGTTGTCATCGCGTCGCCCCATCCGAAAAACGGAGCTGGGGCGGCACTCCACTCCCATTGCATCAAGGAGCTGACCCATTCGCACCTCATCATCGGCCACCTTGGCCTGGTGCGAAGCGGCAGTGGACTCTGGCAAGCCAGCCACCACGATCGATCGGGCACGAGAGAGTGGGTCATCGCTAGGATCAGAGGGAGAGACAGAGGACGGGACAGGGATAGTATTACCAGTGGCACCGGAAGAGGATTAGAGAAGCGGCCAGGAATGAGAGGCAGACTGAGCATTGGCCAGTTTGGAGACATGCTCCAGTGTGTTAGCCAGCAAAGTAAGCAGCTGTGACAGAATGGCCCACATTCCATCCGGAACACCCTCGGGCCTTGCACCAGCGGCCAGACTCATGGAGTCAATGACCAGTTTGCCCAGATCGGACGCTGGCGAGTAGCACACGGGGTCCAGATTTTTACGCTTGTTGCCACGAGGGGGAGACATTTCGAATAGAAAATGAGAAGACAATGAAAATAAATAAATGGAGAGCAAAGATGGAGCGACCGCACCTGGCGGGCTAGAGAGAGCAAGTGTTATATGAATATTTTTCCTCAAGCATATTCAAACTACATCTCTAACTATAAATATTAAAGTTGATTGATTTTCCAGACCTTTCTGGAAAGTTATAAAAAATTACAAGTCCAGACGTATGCCTTTTCAGAATCCTCTGGAATGTTTTAGGCTCCTTACGTGATGTTGTAGAAAATTCCATGTCCTGTGGACACGTTGGCGGGATCCAGAATGTATTAGCAAATTTCAGAAGTCTATGTAGAACTCGGTCTCCCAGAATCATTCCCAGGCCGGTGGACAGAAGTCAGACCTTTCCGAGAGCATTGAATATAACGCGTCCCTTTCCAGAATCTTCTGGAATGCAGGCTTTAGGCCAGAAGTAGCAACATTCGTAGTGTTTTCTTTAAGAAGGCTTTGTCATTTGCAATTGATCTTGAATATGGTATATATCAGTGCGTGTGAATATATGAAGCAACACGTTGCAATTGTTCCATGGATATTTGTCCACAAAAAATCAAAAATATGTCTTATCTTTACATTTATATGTTCAAAAAGTCTACAAAAAGGTGAGTCTTACAATTTGAGCGAGACTCCAATTAAAGAACAAAAATAAATGGAAAAGTTTTTCTAAAGTATGATCAAAAACAACTGGAAACATTTCTCGTGAAATTTCAATTTCTAAATTGTCATCAATAAGCGAAAGCAGAAGTTCACTGAAGATGACAATTGATCTATTTTTCGAGGCATGTAATAATGTAAGAAATAGAGCTACAGAATGAAACTGATACAGTCTCAGGTTCGGCGTAGACGAATAAAACAACACTTTCAGAAAGAATAGTCAGAATGAGCCTGACATTTATTTAGCGCTAAATTTAGCGCAAAACTGTTGACAGTCTAAACACATATTAGAGCCCGCAGTAGGTGGAGAAGTAGATATATTTCACTTTGGAGATACTTTCTGAAACATTCCTTGGTAATCTTTGGAAGAGGACGCCGTACTTGGTATCCCGTGACGTTGGCCAAGTAACAGTTTTCTATAACGAAACAAGATATTGCATTTTTTTTCATTGAAACTATTCAGCTGAAATATATTAATGATTCGAAAGCTATTTTTGTAATTTTTTGAGTGATTGCCCTTTTTCAACATACGACGATGACAGTAATCTTGTAATTGATTGTGAACAGAAAGAAGAGCTTAGACAATCGAACCGTGCATCATTTCGAATTGTCCTCGAGACGAAGAGAAATGTCCAGGGCTCGCAAAAGGAGTGGATGTCGATGCACGCACTCGTGCCAGGGAAGATGTTCGCATAGGTCGTGTCTTGAGTGACGTAGCGAGACACGTAGATGAATGCCTTAAAGGGTCACGAAACTATCTTGATCTTTTTTGAATTCGCTCCTCATTTGCCCGAATAAAGGCGAGAGTGCATGCGATTTAGAGAGACGCGCTGCTAATATATTACATTTGTGTTTCTTCCAAAAACGATTTATATATATAAAGTATTTTATTGAAATAGAACTAGTGTTTTTTAGCCAAACCCAAAGCAGCGCAGACGCCACAGCAATGAGCGCTTGAACGGCACAGACGATCGCTAAGTTTCGCTCGCCCGAAGAACCGCTCCGACGGGTGCTTCCCTGTGCGATAAGGATTAGCATTCCCACTCCAGACAAATGGCCTCTGTTCTCCATTCTCATTAGAGACCTCCAAAACATTTTTAATACATAGATACCTCTGGCCTATTCGTATGCAGCCGTTCGATTGTTATCGCGGTAAGGGCAAACGCGAGAAAGCCGAAGATTCCCGACATTACCGTCACCATTGCAGCGGTTGAATAGTAGTTCTGAAGTTTTGACATTAAAATAAAATAACTATTATATCTGCCGAATTAGTAAATTTCCAAGGTGACAAGGTTAGAGAGGGAGCGAAGGAGAGCGAGTGTGAGCGTGATCGAATTAGCGAGAAAGGGAGAGAGTACGAGAGTTTGAGTGAGAACGAGACAGATAGAAGGAGAGAGGAAGAGTGAGAGTGAGAGAGACAGAAAGAGAGCGAGAGAGATATTAAGGCCACAAACCTGGAAACTGTACGCTTTTTCGGCAAAAAACGAATAGAACCCGTTGACTGAGATCACATAATACCGCGCAGGCATCATCCTCCAGAACACAATCGGAGGCAAAATTTCTACGAGCACGTAGAATTTTAAGCCGTTCTTACTCCAAAACTAGAAGAAGGAAAAAAGAGTCTAGCGCCTTATTAAAGTGTCACATATTGAGGGATAATCCTTGTGTGATTATTTTCGATGACGGTAATGAAAAAAGCCAATTAAAGGGGGTATCCGGAGAATAATTAACCTACGTTTTTTTCATGTGGATAAGTTCATCTTGGCGCAAAACATCTATCCAGAAAGTTTGAGCGATTTTCTTTCATTACTTTCTGAGCAATAGTAACGTGAAAACTGGCGGGTTGAGAATTAGCTACGGTAAGAAATAGCCGCCCTACTGTTTCATATGCTCTCTCGACCGAGCGACAGGCAACTTTATGAGCGATCGCAATCAAACCGGTTCTCTCGCGCTACTGTATAATTATTCGCCGGATACTTCCTTTAATATAGTTTGTATGTACAGTACCGCAAACCATTTCTGGTATATATATTAATTATATTAATATAAATAATTTCAATTGATTTTTCAGCGCTCATGGCGCATTTCAACGAAGTTTTCTGTTCAAACTAGACTAATTCGATGCAGATAAATACGTTGGTAACATTGATTTCTCCAAGAAAGTAGACACTTGCGCATTTAGTGCAGCGCAATTGTGCTGCATCTTTCAAATGGATTTCGTGCTAAAACGTGAATTTTCTCGTCAGTGTCTACTTTCTTTGAGAAACTAATGTTACCAACGTATTTATCTGCATCGAATTAGTGTAGTTTGAACAGAAAACTACGTTGAAATGCGCCATGAGCGTGGAAAAATCAATTGAAATTATTTATATTAATATAATTAATATAATTAATATATGTACCAGAAATGTTGGGCGGTTCTGTATATGGCGATTTCCATTAAAACCTGTGGCATACGCGTCGGCCAAAAAACGACGGTGAATCGATTAATGGCGCAGATGGGCGAAATTGTGAAGTGGAGCTGATTCCGTAAATAGGACGACATGAGCACGGGCATGAGCCAGTGAGAGCGACCAGCGCCGGCCGTTAGCGGAAGCAGCCACGCGCAGCCCCAGCTGTTATTCAGCAGCATGGAGGGCAGCACGCTCAGCAGAAAGAGTGGCGTGTCCTTAAAGGAGGACGATCATCGAAGTAATTAGTGCAGGTCCCAAGTTTAGAGTTTTGAAGCCTACTCGCACCAAAATGGTGCCGGAGACGTAGAGCTTGAAGAAGAAGGTGCTGTACGGCGGCTGAGTACGCCGAGTGAGAAAGAGCGAGAGCAGCACGGCAGAGACTGAGGTCGAGAGGACGCCAAAGAGAAGACGAGCGAGTTCCACCGAGAACTTGACGAGGCAAGGAGAGGTCGCCGCGCACGTGGAATCGTTCATTTATTTCAACGTGATTTAAGCCGTCGCTGAGAAGGATGATGCAATATTTAATTTCTTTTCAAAAGAGAAAACACTCTACTTTTAACGGAAAAAAAATTAATAAAGTAAGAATGATTACTCTAGCAAATGAAAAAAGATCAACACCAATATTATCCTTTTATGTGTCGCAGACTTTATGAAAACAGCAAGTTTCTGAATAGAAATACATACAAAGAAAGGTAGTTAACTCCAGACTACGGAGGCACTGTTCTGTCTCATATGCTAGACATATCTCTTTTGTATTATTTTCGCTTGTAGTACTTGTCTCGTGAGATGCCCACTACAGTTTGCATCTCTCATATGCTCTATTACTTTCTCTCTATCTTTCTCTCTGCTCACGCCCTCTCTCTGCCTACTCTCTTTGTTCACTCAATCTCTCTCTTTCTCACTCTTCCCTCTTCACTCTCTTCTCTCTCTCTCGATTTATTAAGGGGCGAGTTAGATTGAGAGACTGAGAGAGAAAGAGAAGGGAGAGTGAGAGGCCGTCGTTCTCTATTCCTTAATTCCTAGTACACCACCGCATTACTGCGGAGGTGAAATTTTGTATATCTTATTGTCAGTGCATGTGAACATATGAAGCAACGAGATACAATAGATAGATGAATATTTCTCCAGAAGAACAACATTCGTGACAACAAATGTTGAAGTTGAGGAAAATAAAGACAATTTCATTATGAGCTTTTATAACCATTAAATTTTTTTAAATGCTTCCATTCAATTTCTAAAGCAAAACTTGTCGTGGGTGGAAAAACGCAGCAGAATCAAGAAAAATACATCAGAGATTGAGAGTTGCGCTGGAATAGTCAATTACTGCGGCATCAGACTGGTGAAAAGGTGAATCAACGCGTGATCAGTTGGGAGATGGAAAAAGGAAGCGCGTTGTCTGGTAGTGATTCTGTTTCTCCTATTCACCGATCAAGTGTGATAAATATGTTAACAATTTCGTCGAAAAAAAAAGTTGATGCTGCTTTCGGATTGATAGGTACGAATGTCATCGTGAATGGCAGAGAAGTGAGAATGATTTATATTTCGCGTGTTGCTTTATATGTGATGACGAGAACACTCTGTTTTGGCAGGGTTTTTTTTCTCAATCGCCTACGAAACTATAGCCGATTTGTGTGTGGAGAGCGAATAGTTCCGCATTAATTTGGAACTATGTAAATAAAAAATAAGCTCATTCTGACGATGATTTCTGAAAAAAAATTCTGTGCCTCTGTTGTGTCAAAACATTATCGCTTTATGAGATTGACACTGATGTTCTGCGTACTTCTATAGTCAGAAATGCCTCGAAGAATATGTATATTATCCGATTTACATATTCATTCTGACGAAATTTCTCTATTATTCTAGCAAATTATAATTTGTTATGCTTACACGCAATGTGCACATTTATCTAAAGTGAAAATATAGAAATAGGTTTGTCTAGCACATTCGTTTCTTCTGGTTAGTTCCCAAGATCGGAGGAAGAAGCAAAAATGCCAGGGACCGTGTCAGAAGTCAGCATATTCTGGAGCGTTCAGCAACATTCTAGTAGCCGGTGCTTCTGGAATGATCTACAAGTCGGAAACGGAATTCGGCACCTTCCGGAAAACTTCGGGAAAACTTTCGTGTCCCGGGAACGAATCTGAAAACAATATCGCCTAATGAGTTTGTCACTATATTTCTGCGTACCTCTTCCATCAGAAACACTTCTAAAAATGTATGGCTAGACATCCTACATATTCAGTGAAATATTTATTTTTGGTTTGTTGTTTATAATTTAGAAAGTGAAATTGAACATTTTTTAAAGAACTATGTACTGAAATTATAGTTTTAGATGCACGCCATTTCAGACTTATTCTTTGCCATATAAATATGTACTACATAAAGGATAACATGCGCTTTTTTAAACATCTTTTGTATGTATTTACATGCATAAATCCTGAATCTGCTATTTTCACAGCACACACATTTCATTAAAGCGAAAATAATATAAATATATTCACTTTTAAATTCAGAAAAAAACTTGAACGCAAGATCTGCTTTCTCGTAGGAATCCATGACCCACTTTAATGTTTGTCTAGCAAAACGAGGAAGAAGATGACTCCGAGGTGTTTATACTTTATGAATTTCATGTCTGAAGCTTACTTCTTGCATATGGTATAGCTTGTACATACTCTTTTCCCATTGTAAATACATTATTTCACTGAATGACATACTATACTTGCATTGCTGAACAGAGCAGTTGGTGTTGGCGTTTCAATCGAGCTGTTATTATTTTACTTTCTTTTCATTTTTGTTCGGTAGACCGTGACTCGTCTGAGACATCACTATTATTATTATTTAAAAAAATGTATATTCGAATGTTTGCTACTGTTCTTTAATTCTCATACAAAGAACGCGCAAAAGGCTACAACAAAAATCCGCCACATAACGGACATTGCATTTAAAGGAACTATACATGGAGCTTAAAAGCCGCTTGTGCAGAACTAACGTTTGAATTCGCGCATGATATTGCAAAAAGTTTTGGCAGTATGCCAACACAGATCCATAACTACAAACTAGACTTTGTAAGCCTTTTTCTCTCTGCCTCTCTTCTCTTCCCTCGAATCTCAAGCGTGGCTTGTTGCTTCGCACCTAGTTTTCACCTTCTTACTGGTAGAATGAGGGAGTGCATGCGGACAAAATAGGCAAGGGGTGATGACGTCACTCCCTAAATTCTACAGTACGGCGTGGGGAAAATGTGGTTTTTCTCCTCAGGGCCCCTTCAGGACGCATACTCACTTTTCCTAATGATGTTTCTAGTTGGACCGGATAGTATTAACACAAAAAATTCAGTAACATTGTAATCTCCATGGACAGCACCTTTAAAAGTGCAGAGCCGCCTGTTAGAGCGCAGCCTTTATCGCCATATTTGCACTTCGTGGGTCTCTGCGGGCGAAGACGGCCACAGTTCTCCTTTACGTATGAGACAGCTTGTTTCTTTCAGCAAAATGATAAGATTGCGAGGTTCCAATTTCTCAATTTATCATATCTTCTTTTAGTATATTTCATGACTTTTATTGTATTCATTTTTTGAAGATCAAGACATTCACCTTGTTGATCTACCAACATTTCGACTGACCAATTTTTTTTCCTTTTTTTTTCTTAAAATTTCCGCTTTTTTTGTACTTAAAAAACTTGTTTTTTTTTGTTATTGCGCCAAAAATTTTAGGTTTAAGGTTTTAGGACCAGAATTATTTTATTCTGGTACTGTGTCTTCTTCCAAAGATTGCCAAGGAATGTTTCTGTTAGTATCGCAAGAGTAAAATATTGCCGGTTTTCAATCTCCTGCGCATCTATTGTGGAAAGCGAATAGTTCCGCGGTAAATTTAGAACTAAGTAAAAGGCAAGGTCATTCTGACGATAGTTTCTGAAACTTTTTTTCAGTGTTACATCATACATATTCATTTTGCCGACATTTTTTCATTATTCTAGCTGGTTATAATTTTTCCAGCAGACTTGTTTTCACCTAGATAAATTGAGCTCATGCAAATAATAAACCCAAAATTATGTTCAAGAAAGTTGCTAACACTCATCGAAGAAATTGGCGAATTATTCTGTGAGGTTCTCAGTAGTCATATTTTTCGGATTAAGTTGAAACAAAAATAAATTTCAGTTGAATTATTTGAATGAAGAAAGGAAGAGAATGAAACAGAATTCAGTGGATATTTGATTTGGTTTATAATACTATCAGACTAATAGTCAATTTTACTTGACCGATTAAAGGGCAGCCGAGTATAACGTCACCTTCCCAAAGATTGTCAAGGAATGTCTGCGATAGTATCGCCAAAGTGAATTAACTCAACTACTCACTCTCTTGCTGAACCACGTCCGATTTTTGAGTGGAAAAGAAATAGCAACGATGGAAATCAGAAAACATAATCTTATTCTGACAATATATTCTATCTTATTTCTATTTCCCTGTCTAACCAGAAAATATTCTTTCCTTTTTCACATTGCCCATGTAGCTCTGCTAGATTTGTTCTAGTGGTTACGAATCGTAACCACTAACCACTGTTCTAGCGTTTGTGACGTGCAAGTCCTTTGCTCGATCTCCGGAAAATAAAATTTCCCACTTTTTTGTACGAGCATTCCTACTTAAATCACCGTTCAAAGTTGCAAAAACACATTCTCTCCTACTTTTCATTCAGGTTTATCAGCATTTTTTTAAAATGAAGACACGAGAAAATAAATATGAGATTTGCAAATATAGACAATACATATGAGAAATGCAGACTGTAGTGAGCATATCACGAGATGTATTTTTGTAATGAATATATGTATGTAGTATTGTTGTAGAACCATGCTCTGTTTCGGAGAATTCACGATTTCACACTCAATTGCACATGCATCAAGAGCGAAAACAATACAAATATGTTTGTGTAGCAAGATGGGAAAATGCTGACTGAGAAGTCCGGAGTTACTCCCTATTGTGAAACTTGCTGTTTTCATAAAGACTGACATCTATGCGAATACTTGCACTGCTCAACCGAGCAAGGCAGTGTTTCGATCGAGCTTTATTTTTTTAATGTTTTCATTAATTTTCGCTATGCCGTCCCTCGTAAGACACGCCATGTTACTTGTTTTAAAGTAATTTTTTCATTCAAAAACATGCATACAAGAGCTTCGCGTATGATGCAATTTAATAATGCGTCAGCATTTTCAGTTTAAGCAACGTCAAAATGAATGATTGCGCTGCTACATCTCCTCGCATCATGAAGTTCTCGGTGGAACTCGCTCGTCTTCTCTTTGGAATCCTCTCGACCTCACTCTCCGCCGTGCTGTTCGCGCTCTTTCTCACTCGCCGTTCGCTGCCGCCGTACAACAACTTTTTCTTCAAGCTCTACGTCGCCGGCACCGTATTGGTTTGTAGAGACATCAATGCCTTAAAGGAGGAAGATCACCGATAAATAAATAATGAATTTTTCGATTGCTGCCCTAAAACTTTGCACTCTCTCACTCTCACTTACTACATATTTCACAGGTTGCAAGAACCCGCTTTGTGAAAATAGTATATGAAAGATTGAAGGACCACGGCAAATTGAAATATCAAATAATTTATTCTATGATCGCCTTCCTTTAAAGGATCAGGAAACGCAACGCAATCTATTTCAATTTTCCCGACGGCTGTGGTTGTTTCTGTCCGAAAAAACTTGTTCTCTTAAAATTCTGTCAGACAAAAAGGCGCGAATTGAATGCGAGTTTATCGCTCCTTTAAGGGCACGCCGCTCTTTCTGCTGAACGTTATTCCGTTTATGCTGCTGAACAATAGCTGGGGATGCGCGTGGCTGCTTCCTCTAATGGAAATCGGCGTTCCATCTCACTGGCTCATGCCCCTTCTCATGTCTTCCTTCTGGCGGAATCAACTTCACTTCACAATTTCGCTCATATGCGCCCTTAATCGGTGCTCCATCGTTTTCTGTCCGACGCGTATGCCGCAGGTCTTATTGAAAACTATATTAACTCGCTTTTTTACGCCTTCAAACAATTAAATTCATAAGTAACTTGCGAAAATGGTAATAACAATGACCTCTAACTATTTTCTTTTTTTTCTAGTTTTGGAGTAAGAACGGCTGGAAATTCTATGTGCTCATCGCAATTTTGCCTCTGATTGCCTTCTGGCCTACGCTGCCTGCACGAGTCTACGTTGCCTCTCTCAATGGTTTCTATGGGCTTTTTGAAGAAATTACGTTCAGTTTTCAGGTTTGTGATTTTAGTTGCTCTCCACCTCTCCCGCTCTCTCTCTCTCTCTCTCTCTCTCTATCTCTCTCTCTCTCTCTTTCGCCCTCTTTATCTATGGCTGCCTCTCTCCCTCTCTAACAACAATCCTTTGGCAATTTATTTTTTTTTGATGTCATAACTTAAGGACTATTTCAAACCCCCAGCTATTATGACGACCTTGGGGTTTCTTCGGCTTTCTCGCCTTTGCGTTGACCGTGATAACAATCCTGCGGCTTAAGGCGATGAGAACAGAAGTAAGAATTTTTTTTAAATACAATTGTTGTGCAAATAGAAAAAGGTGTCTTCTTTTTAGACAACTGTCATACAGAATTGTCAGAGAAGCACACGTTGGAGTCGATCTTCGGTCGAGCGGAACTTGGCGATCGTTTGCGCAGTTCAAGCGTTCATTGCCGTGGCGTCCGCGCTACTTTCGGTTTGGCCTAAAAGCGTCATTTCAATTCACAGCATCACAGCCCGGGCGATTTGAGTTATTGACTGTTTTCTCGCTCTGTAATGGATCAATGGAAACAATAATATGCGATTAGAAATCTGACAGTATGTGGAATCAACATTGAAAATTTCATAAACTTTCTTCTAATTTGAATGAAAATATGCATGAAAAACCTAATATGCACTTTTTTGCACACCAATTATGTTCATTAATGTTTTCGTTCTCAAGAATGTTCAGTCAGGGGGCCCGGAGAACGACAAAAATTGTTCTGACAATGAGGGGTGCGGGAACTTTTCCGGACTTATTATACAGACCATTTGCACTATTTCAAATATTTGGCCCTCTTTCATGTTAGAGTGCATGTGAAATAGGGGGGAGGGGTGGCTAATAGCCACAGCACAAAATATTTAGTTTACCATATTTTGCGTGCTTTTAAATGTGTAACAAGCAGGCATAATGCTTCAAACTTTCTAGAAGTATGCTTTAGATAGATGCAAATAGAACCACGCTAATAAAACCATTTGTTACTTATTCAGTGAAATGCTCCTTTAAGGCTTTCCTCTACGTGACTGTTGTTTTCTTTCGTGACACGAAGCATGATTACGTCTTCTTTTGCGCGATCGTCTGCCTCGACATCCACTCTTTTTCCGAGCCTTGGTCCTTTCTGATCGTCTCGAGAAAAATTCGCAATGATGCACGGTTCGATTGTCTCGCTTTCTTCTTTCGCTCCACAAAGCAACAGCCGACGAATTGAGCAATGTGGTCATGAAACCTATGAACAGAGACCATGACAGACAAGAATTATATAAGATTTCAACTTGCCGCAGCTCTTCGCACTCTCTGCTAAATTGAATACAGAAAACTATTAAACCAAAAATGTTTTAGAAGACAGTTGCTTAAATTCGTCGACGAAATTTTGCGGAAAAACTAATATATTTCAGTTGAATTGATTGAATGAAAAAAAATTAATTAAAATGGATATTAGCTTATGTTCGTTCAAGGGAACTCATACTTGGAATTCGTCACGGGCAACTGAGTAAGGCGTCCCCATCCAAAGATAGTCAAGACATTTTTCAGAAAGTATCTCCAAAATGAAATATTTCCACTTCATAATTTTGTGCGAAACTATTGTAAATTTGTGTGTTTAGATCAAATAATTTAAAGGAAAATTTGAAACATAATAGCTCATTCTGACGATACTTTCTGAAGGTTAGTTTTTTCTGTGTCTATAGCTTTATCATATTACCACTGTAGCTCTGCGTACTTCCACAATTAGAAATGTCTCGAAAATAGCCCAATGATATGATGTCATACTCATGGTCATAAAATTTTTCTGTTGGTTATTGTTGCTAACTCTGAAAATGAAATGAAAGTTTGAGTTTTTTTCTTTAATAGCTTATTCTGACAATTGTTTGTGATATCTTATTCATTTAATGCCTATGGATTGGTCAACGTTAACATTTATAGTGACAGGTCTTGTTTGGATATGTTTATGGAGAAATAAACATTTTGTTGCATCATAAGCGTACCAACTTCAACGTCAAATACATGCAAATGGCATATCTCCATAGCCAAGAGCTAAAATCTGAGATAAGGAGAGAAAGGAGAGTGACAATGTATGTAAAGGATGAGAAGGGCAGTTTAGAATCATATATTTATGTACCTATTGGTCAACCGAACAATAATCTGTTTTGAAGAATTCACCCTTTCACACGCACTTGCACATTTATTTAAAATTAAAACTGTACACAAAGATTTTCTCTAGCATAGCGAGGAAGTAGAATGCATCTGATGTCTGAAGTTAATTTGTTTTTTTCTTGCACTTCCAGTCCGAAAGTCTGGTATGTAGGAAATTTTCCCATTCTTAAATACACACCTACATATCTTCACCGAATGGCATTGCTTGATATGACCACTATGAAGATTTGTAGCATAGTTCAACTGGGCAACATTGATATTATCAACAGAGTAATAAGAGTAATATTGATTTTTCAATCGTGCTCTTTCTTATGCTACCCGTTGAGTGATCGCAGCAATGTGCTATAATTTTTTGAAAAAGAAAATTCATTTTAAGCGTCCGAGTAAATCTGAAAAAAATTTACATATTTAGTTTGAATTTGCTTGTGGATGATCTATGAATTGCACCTTGTTGCTTGATATATTCACGCACACACAGATATATGCCAAATTTAAATAAAATAGTTGAACAGAGTGCTGACGAAGATGACACTGGGAGTCATCAATACAAGAAACGCAGACTGCAGTTACCAATGTAGAATCTCACGAGGTGTTTTGATGAATATAGTACTTGTTGTCGAACCACACGCTGTTTTGAAGAATTAACCCTTTTACACGCACTTGGACATTTACTTAACAAGAAAACAAAAAAAGAGGTTTTTCAAGCAATACGATGAATTCCGAAGTCTGGAGTGAACTTTTTTATTCATATTTCTAGTCTAAATCTTACTGCTTTCATTTAGCCTCGAATGTACGTTGTCCTTTTTCATTTGATAATACATCTTACATATCTTCACTGAATGATATTTCTTTACAATAACACTTTGAATTAAGATGTGATAACAATAGAACATACATGCATACATTCATAGCTCATATTGATGTTTCAATTGGACCTGTTTATAAACTTATTTTCTCTCATTCTTTTTCGGGCCTCGTTGGAGACACCTTTTTTTCTTATTTCTCTTTTAAAGATATTTTTCGTTGAAAATGCGAGAGCTCTGTTTTATCTTATGAAGACATTCAATATCGCACCATCATTTTCAGAGATAAAAATGAACTCTTCCACGTGCGCGGCGACCTCTCCCCGCCTCATCAAGTTCTCGGTGGAACTCGCTCGACTTCTCTTTGGCGTCCTCTCGATCTCAGTCTCTGCCGTGCTGCTCGCGCTCTTTCTCACTCGGCGTACTCAGCCGCCGTACAGCACCTTCTTCTTCAAGCTCTACGTCGCCGGCACCGTATTGGTTCGTGTAGGCATATTTTTTTTTATTTGCAGAGCGAGAAGATCTTGAGCTCTCATTAAAGGAAGGCACCGACAAATTATTAGAGATTTAAAATTATCACAGCCCTTCGAATAGAATGAAAGAGAACGCAGGCAATTCGTACCATATTTTTTCGGTGATCTTCCTTCTTTTAGAGCACGCCACTCTTTCTGCTTAGCGTGCTGCCGACGATGCTGGTGAACAGCAGCTGGGGATGCAAGTGGCTGCTTCCTCTAATGGAAAGTCCCTCGCACTGGCTCATGCCCGTGCTCATATCGTCCTATTGGCGGAATCAGCTTCATTTTACAATTTCGCTCATCTCCGCTCTTAATCGATGCTCCATCGTTTTCTGGCCGATGCGTATGCCGCAGGTCTGTAGCTCGTCTTTGGCGTGAATCATTCAAAACGGAAGTGCTGAAATCCGGTAGGGCCTGGTATGGCAACGGTGCGAACACGTGGAGCCACGTGCTAGGTGGACAGGGGAAAAGGAGCTATTTTGGGGCATGAGTAGGTAGGTAGGTCGGGCAGGCGCTACAGTTGACCATCAGGGAAGATAGTGGCATAGGCTGCAGGTAAGCCTAGGTCCTCCACTATCCCCTTCCTCTCGGGGGTCTATTCTGACGACTTCGATGATACCGTAACTGTGTGGCACTAAACTACCGAAACCTCCCTCATACAGACACACGGGCATAGACTCCTTAAGCCCACTCGGCTATTTAGTAATTGCTCTCCCTTCCCACGCCGCAACCACGACCGCCCCGCGCCGCTCATTATTGAGAGTCAAAGAGAACAAACAATGCATTTCAAAAACAACGCAATTCGTAAGTATATAGATCGTGAAAATGTAGAAGACCATGCATAAACTATATCTTGTTTTCTTCTTCTTATAGCTTTGGAGTGAGAACGGCTGGATATTCTACGTGTTCATCGCAATTTTGCCTCCGATTTTTTATTGGACGGCGCTGCCTGCGCGAGTTTACGTTTCGTCAATCAACGGCTTCTATTCTCTTTTTACCGAAAAATCGTTCAGTTTTCAGGTTTGTGACTATAGCTACCCTCTCTCTCTCTCTCTTTCTCTCTCTCTCTCTCTCTCGATCTCATCCTCTCTCAGTCTATCTCGTTCTCACTCTCGCTCGATATATCTCTAATGCCTGGTCTATTTGGCAATATACTGTTAAAAAATTATGTCAAAACTTTAGAACTATTACTCAACCTCAGCAATGGTGACGGTGACGTCGGGACTCTTTGGCTTTCTCGCTTTTGCCTTTACCGCGATAACAATCTTGCGGCTGCAGGCGAATAGAGCAGAAGTAGGCAATTTCGGGAAGGGGACTATTATGTTTGGGGATATTAATTTGTTGATTTCACCATGTCATCCTTGTCACGCAGAGAAGCGTAGTACGTCGAAGTGGTTCTTCGGTCGAGCGAAACTTGGTGATCGTCGGCGTTGTTCAGGCGCTCATTGCTGCGGCGTCGGCGCTACTCTGGGTTTGAATAAAAGCACCAGTTCGATTTCAGAACACCTTCTCCTTTCGCTTTGAATATGGAAAATATCAAACGGATTCAAGAAGAACCAGAGATGATTTTGAGTGCCTTTAAGGCCTTCATCTATGTGTCTTTCTTCATCACCTGTGACACGAACTATGCGTACATCTTCCTTGGCGCCGAAGTCTGCATCGACATCCACGCCTTTTGCGCGCCCTGGTCTCTGTTGTTCGTCTCGAGAAAGATTCGGACTGATGCACGGTTTGATTGTTTTTGGTCGTCTTTCTCTCCATGATCAGTGCAACTTACATATGCAATGATATGTAAATGTGATCATCGAACTTTAAAGGAGGACGATCTCACAAAAGATTATGTTTTTTTTAAGACTTCAAATTGCCGAAGCTCTTCGCACTCTCATGCGCGCGTGTGCTCACGTGGCAGTTTTGTGCGTCCGGCGAAATAGCGCGCAGGACTGAGAGAGAGAGTTTGCACTCCTAGGGATGCGGTACCGTTCAAACATGCACTCATTTTCTTTCTGTGAACGTCTTTCTTCAAAATGCTATGCTTGCAAGCAGAGATTTCTTTTTACCTCTTAATTGAGCGCTGAAAAATAAGAAAGCAGAAATTATTTTCAGGAAAGTCTGTGATCTTGTCCTCATTTCTTAAATTTTAAAGGAACTATCCGGCGAATGATTATACAGTAGCGCTATAGTGCCAGTTTGAATGCGCGCGCTCATAAAGTTGCATGTCGCTAGGTCGAGAGAGCGTGTGAAATAGGAGGGCGGCTATGACCTACCGTAACCAGTTTTCACGTTACTATTGCTCAGAAAGTAATGAAAGAAAATCGCTCAGATTTTCTGGATATATGCTTTACGCCAATATGAACTATCCACATAGAACAAAACATAGGTTATTTATTCCCCGGATACCTCCTTTAAGATTCATTTGCAATTAGGTCTAGTGGTTACGATTTTCGTCTCTCACATGCCGGGGTTCGATTCTCCACATCGGAAGTACGTTACGCGACTTTTACGTCTGAACATTATATTACATTAGCTTTATTTGGAATGTATACATCATTACGTAAGAGTTCAAACGTTTCCACAAGAATATTCAGCTAAATCTGCAACTAAAACAAATTTGTATATATAAATGCAAGAAATCAATTAGAATGACATGTATTACATAAGTATGTACGGGAAACAAGAGGCCTACAATTGGATAGGTCTTACAGCGAAAAGTCCAATTACAGAACAGAGTTCTTTAAATAACTAAAAGACATTAATTCGCCATTTTCTTCGCACTGAAAAGGCACCATGTATAGTTGGTAGTATCTTTATACAAACAAGTTTCTGTGGAGAGAGGCGAATTATGTCCCCAATTAAGAACTGAAAAAATAGAGATTTTTGCGCGACCAAGACATTCGAACCGTGCATCATTCCGAATCTGTCTCGCGACGAGCAGCAGCGACCAGGGCGCGCAAAAGGCTGGATGTCGATGCAGACGTTCGCCGCAAGGAAGAAGTACGCATAGTTCGTGTCACCAATGACGTAGCGAGACACGTAGATGAAAGCCTGTAAAGCACCCAAATATATGTATGCACATATATATATATATATATATATATATATATATATATATATATATATATATATATATATATCTATATATATATATATATATATGCACATAGCTATTTTCGTTCCGTAATTAAAGCGAAAAAGAACGAAAGTAATATTGGAATAGAACTGGTGCTTTTAGCCGTACCCAAAGTAGCGCCGACGCCACAGCAATGAGCGCTTGAACGACGCCGACAATGAGCATGTTTCGCTCGACCGAAGAGCAACTCTGACGCGTGCTTCTCTGTGCGTGATATGGAAATGTCACGGCGAAATCAAAACAGAGAAAGATACCCGATAAAGAAAATCGAAAAGAATTGTTTGAAACAATCCTTGTGTCGGCGTAAAACTGAAACAGGATTGCTTGACATATCAAACTTTTGTTTTTATCCCAAAACAATGATTGTTTCAAACAATTTTTGTGTGTATGAATAATGGCCTCTTGCCCATTGTTCTTCGAGACAGACACAAACTTCTGCCCTGTCACCTTGACATTAAAGTTTAAAATGCCTACTTCTGCTCTATTTGCCTGAGTCGCGCAATTGTCATCGCGGTAATGGCAAATGTGAGAAGGCCGAAGACTGCCGACGTCACCATCACCATGATCGCGTTTGAGTAATAGTTCTAAAGTATTCACTTCAGAAAATCTGTGCCAAATTAGAAAATTGTCAAAGCTACAAGAGAGAGGGATAGAAAGAGAGAGAGAAAGAGAGATAGAAAGAGAGAGAGAGAGAGAGAAAGTCGGACAGAGAGAGAGAAGAGGTGAAAAATCGCGTGAGAGAGTAGCTAAAATCACGAACCTGAAAACTGAACACTTTTTCTGTCGCCGTCGACAGGAACAACATAAACTCGTGCAGGCAGCGGTGGCCAAAAGATAATCGGAGGCAAAATTGCCAGCCGTTCTCATCCCAAAACTAGAAGACGAAAAAATTAGAGATTTTTGCCATCTCCGTTTTCTCAAGCTATGTACATACGAATTGTTTTGTTTGCTGTTCTTAAATAAGGTCTGCGGCGAATAAATATTGTTTCATTTTTTCGCCTTATTTTATCAGGTTGAGCTTGAAAAAATCGATTTCAAGAGGCCCGAAGTCACAAAATTACTCTATCAAGTGAAAAGTAACTTTTTTCGGAGCGCGAAGCACCAGTAGTAGTAGCAACCAACATTGGCTGGGTTTTTTTCCTACACGTTCGCTCACATGATGTATGTCACCACAAATTTTGAGATGGGAAAGAGTCACACTAAATTTTCCAGGAGTCAGACAAAATTAAATCTCGCTCAAACCTCTTTTATAGAGGTTGAATTGATTGGGCTTGTTTTCCTTATAAGACCTGCGGCATACGCGTCGGCCAGATAACGACGGAGTATCGATTTATGGCGCAGATGAGCGAAATTGTGAAGTGAAGCTGATTCCGCCAGTGGGTTGACATGAGCAGGGCATGAGCCAGTGCGAGGGACCGCCGTTGGTCATGAACGGAAACAGCCACGTGCAGCCCCAGCTGTTGTTCAGCAGCATCAACGGCAACACGCTCATTAGAAAGAGTGGAGTGCCCTCAAAGGAGCCAGAAACTCAATCTTAAATTCGCGCCCTTTTTGCCTGATACAAGGACCATATCGCGTGTGATTTACAGTGGTAAGGACAGTTGAAGTAGATTACGGGTGACATTCTTGCACATGAAACAACGACGACCAAAAACTTATTAATTCAGGCTGGAACTGCCGCGTTCTCCGTGGCACTCACTCTCATACTCGCGTTCCATGTGAAATTTGAAATCTCACATAGCTTTTCTGTGGTAGCCCTCCTTTTATCGCAACGCGGCAATTCGAAACTGCATTAATTATTTTTTACACACCAATATGGCGCCGGTGACGAAGAGCTTGAAGAAGTAGGTGTTGTATGGCAACTGTGTACGCCGAGTGAGAAAGAGAGCGATCTGCACGATGGATAATGAGGTCGAGAGGACGCCAAAGAGAAGACGAGCGAGTTCCACCGAGAACTTGACGAGGCGAGGAGAGGTCGCCGCGCACGAGGAATCGTTCATTTCTTTCACTGTGATTTAAACGGGCTCTGAATATGATGGTGCAGTATTGAATGTCGTCATAAGAAAAAGGACAATCGACGGGTACCAAGGATTCGAGGAGGAATTGTTCGGAACGAAAAATGAAGAATAAAAATGGATCTCTAACATGTACCGAAAATGAACTGAGATGGAACATAAGAAAGACACATCATTAAGATAGTTAAAGGAGGCTTAAACTCGGAAACTCCTAGCACGAAATGGCCGATCTTATAGTACGATACATTTTGGCAACGTGATCCTGGCAATTTGCCAAGATTCTTGCTTCGAAACCTTTTCTCATAAAACATGCGTTTTATTCGGCGATTTCAAATTGGCCGTTTGCGTCCGTTTGGTGAATCATGAATATTCCGGTATATATTTTAAGGCCGAACGACGGAATTTCACGCTTTTCGGTCATGATATGCTCGTCTATCCTATTTGTCCGTATTTTGGTCAGGGGACTAATGTTAAATTTAAAGTTCTGTATAATCACTAATATTTCCCTCATGATCAGGCGACTCTTTTCAGATGCAAATTTCTCCTCTAACTTTTAGTTTGGTGAATTGAATTTTTGCTGATGCTTTCGCAAGCTCAATCCGGACATATTCACAGAATCATCCTCATAGCAAAAAATTGAGTTTTCGCCTCCTTTAAGCAATGCACGCATGCGTATTATAAGAAATGTTCTTATAACAGTGATCATGTCAAACAATGCCATTCAGTGAAGATATAGTAAGATGTATTAAGAAAGGGAAACTATCAGACGTAACAGACTTTATGAAAATAGGAAGTTTCACATTAGAACTACAAAAAAAGAACTGGTCCAGTCATGGGAAGCACTCTTCGTCCGGCTCCTGCTAGACAAAGCTCTTTTTATTGTTTTCAGGTAAAACAAGTGTGAATGTTCGTGTGTGAAAACGATGAAGTATTCTATACAGAGTATGGTTCGACAACAAGCACTATGTATACTCACTACAGTATGAGTATCTCATATGTTCTATGTGGCTCCACCATTATCCTTTCTCGCTCTTTCACTCTCTCGCTCTCCTTCTCTCTCTCTCTCTCTCTCTCTCTCTCTCTCTCTCTCTGCCAGCCATTGTCACCCTCTTCTCTCTAACTATCCGTCCGTACTCTGTTCCATGTTCTTTCAAGGGAATGCTCTCGGCTACCCCGAGGTTATGAGATGGGGTATATACCATTCCAAAGCTGTTGCAGAGTAGATTACGAATATCATAATAAAAAGATTTATTTATGGATCGGATTTTCGAAAAATGGTGGCGTCGAGGAGTTGACGATTTCGCCTCAAATTCTTAAATCAGCAAACATTGAGAAATCGAACGTGTTTTTTTTATACGGAATGTAACCGAGTTGCTCTTGCAAAACAGAACAAGATACAATTAGAAATAATGTATCCGCAGCAGTTTAAGGCAACAACATAAACTTTTTGACTCAAAAATCGTCTTTAAAAAGTTGCTTTGGCTCTAGACAAATTGGGAATGAATTTTTCACCGAATAGCCCTTTTGTGATTTTTTTTGCTCCTAAAATAATCAGAAAACGTGTTAGTAGGCTTTAAATGGCCTACTTACACGTATTAATACATTTTTGAGTCGAGAAAGTTGGCAAGTGCTAATTTAAGGGGGTTTTCGAGCAAATCAGAATAACAGAATCCGTTCGGAAATTTTTATTATAATTTTCGTTATCCACTCGACAAGAGCTTTCGAAAGGTATGTATATGGCTCATCTTATAACCTCGGAGGAAGGCGAGACCATTCCCTTGTTAGCTCTAATGTTTCGCTTCACTATCTCTCTCCCTCTTTCCTTCCCTCTCTCCCTCTCTTTCCTCTCGCTCTTTCTTCATCTCACTATGACGACATCAGTCCAAAGAGACTACGCTCGTCCATCGAAGTAAAGCAGAACATTGTCATACACATCGAGGTAAAGCATTCATATACATACATTACCGTATTTTCTCTATTAGTACCCCTTGGGGTACTATTTTTCAACACTCTTAAGATGGAGGGATACAATTAGAGGGAGAGGTACCCTTTTTTCATTATAAGACACTAAAAATTTGATAACAAAGTCTTCCAAGTAGAAGTTGTCTAGAACGAATATGCACATTGAATTCTTCTTTTCAAACAATCCAACTGAATTACCTCTGTATTGTGTTGTTACATACATATGTGTATACATCAGTAGAACACATGTAATTTGGAATATAAAGAAACATGACTTACTATAATTATGATATGTATCTACATTATTCCCCCAGGGGTACATTCCAAATTCCGAAATGGATACTACATCTTCCGTCTCTATGTAGTATATGTATAATACCTTATACCCGTGCATAAAGTGTCCGTGTTCCAGTCTTCCTGTTTCTCTATTGTTCACGCATCACACATCAACTTTTCAATGCCTGGTCGTCATTCCGTCTGCCCCCCCCTCCTTATAGGCTTCGACGGTGTTCTGATCGAGGACTGAGGATAGGGCAAAAGGAAAGGAAAGGAGTATGGATATTGAGAGGGCAGCGAGAGAGTTTGGCGAGAAAAAGGAAAGGGAAAGAGGTTGCCAGCAAAAGGGTCGCCGTACGACATCTGGCGCTTATATGTATTGTGAGAGAGCGAATCTTGTAATCGTTTCTTTGTATCGAGGACCAAAGATTACAACTACATACATATGTATGTACATGAGTTAAGGTTTTTTTCTGGTAAATACATCCGAAAAATATAAGAAATGAGGACAGGCTCACAGATTAATTTCTTCGAAGGGTGCTAGCAACTTTCTTGTTGAAAATGATTACATCTATGCATATAAATAAAATGTAAAAAAAACTGCTATAAAGCGTTGAATTTTAAACGAGGACTAAATAATTAGTGCCGGCTCGAATTGTCTCGTCTCTCTGGATGATGAAGACACTCTCTCATTCACGCGAGCTATTTCGCAGGTAGTACAAAATCGCAGCACATGCAAATTGCCCGCACGAATGAGAGAGCGAAAAGCCGCGCTGCAATTTGAAATCTCACATATTTCTATACATACCTTTTTTCGGTGATCGAAAACTTTAACGCTCGATAATCACACACATGGATCATTATTGCATAAGCTCATGCTTATTGTGGATGCGAAAGAAGTGGTCAAGAAGACGTTCTCGAACCTTGCATCATTCCGAATCTTTTTCGAGACGACCAGAAAGGACCACGCCTCGCAAAAGGCGTGGATGTCGAGGCAGACGCTAACGCCAAGGAAGATGTACGCATAATTCGTGTCACCAATGATGTAGCGAGACACGTAGATGAAGGCCTTAAAGGCGCACCGAAATTCTTTCTCTTACACTTCTTTAAGGTATGCGAAATGTGCTAGATATAATTGTTTTCATAGTATATTTAAAGAGAAACAAAAGAAGCAAGTCTTTAAATAGAACTGAATTAGCTTTTAGCCAAACCCAATGTAGCGCCGACGCCACGGAAATGAGCGCCTGAACAGCGCCGACGATCACCAAGTTTCGCTCGACCGAAGAACCGCTCCAACGTTTGTTTAGCTGCGCGATTAAGATTATTGATTGATTGATTGATTTATTTATTTATAGCGCCATACGTAAGTAAGGTACGCATGCGAATGTTGAAAGGAGAATGATAACAGATAAAAAAACGACATGGCGAATTGTTATTATTAAAATGACAATAAATCAATGCTCTCGATCAATAATAATCGCCTCTTGTAAACTACTATCACGAGCGTCAGGCATAACCCCTCCCGCCCCAAACTTTTTGCAGGCACCACCAGGCCCCCTCCCCTTCCACCAAAACACATTGTAAAAAAAATTGTTCCCTACTTTTTCTCTGTACGCATTCAGCCGCACGATTGTTATCGCAGTAAAGACAAAAGCGAGAAAGCCGAAGATTCCCGACGTTACCGTCACCATTGCTGCGATTGAGTAATAGTTCTAAAATTGAATTTTTTAGACATAAAATCTGCTAAATTACGAAATTGTCAAGTGTTTGAAAGAGAGAGATAGAGAGAGGGAAAATGGAGAAAAAGGGCGTGAGAGAGTAGCTAAAATCGCAAACCTGAAAGCTGAACGATTTTTCGATTAAGAGCATATAGAAGCCATTGACAGGGCCAACATAAACTCGTGCAGGCAATGATGTCCAATAGACAATCGGAGGCAAAATTGCGACAAGTACGTAGAGTTTCCAGGCGTTCTCATTCCAAAACTAGAAGAAGAAGAAAAGTGTCAAACATCATGACTTTTTACATTTTTTTTTACATAATACTTATTGTTAGATACTAATTGAAATTTTTGCCCTATTTCGTAATGTACATCCATACATACATACGTGTATATTTTTTGCCTTTCACTGCTCTACTTTTTTTGTTACGCACTTAATGCAGCAAATGTTATTATCATTTAAAACAGCCTTTTAGACAAGGGAGATGGGACAACATCTTTTTAATAAAAAAAAACAAAAGACCAATTAAAATTGCTTTCATTAAGACCTGCGGCATACGCGTTGGCCAGAAAACGATGGAGCATCGATTTAGGGCGCAGATGAGCGAAATTGTGAAATGTAGCTGATTCCGCCAGTAGGATGACATCACCAGAGGCGTGAACCAGTGAGAGGGACCGGCCGATTCCATTAGATTAAGCAGCCATGAGCATCCCCAGCTGTTATTCAGCAGTACCATCGGCAGCACGTTCAGCAGAAAGAGTGGCGTGCTCTTAAATTCGAGAAAAACTTGAACTTGACAAAAAAATTCTCGCGTGCTATTCGAAGAGCTACGGAAATTTTAAAAGCTTACATAATTTTTTGGTGATCGCCCTTCTTTAACGAGAGTTAGTAAATTTAACGTTTAATTCAACTACTTTTTTCCGCAGCAGCACCAGCAGCGAGAGAGCGCATCGGACGAAACTTTTGCGCAACCGAGCTCTTTATATTTCACTAAATTGTTCTCCATTTTAAAGGAGACCAATCACCAAAAACATATGTAAGCTTTAAATGGTCACGGTACTTTGAGTTTTTATTTATGCCTGCTATTTTCATGCAGCGGTTATGTGCGACCTGTGAAATTGCACACTGGAATGAGAGAGTGAGCACTCCCAGAAACTGCGTTAATTACTTTTCGGTGATCGTCCTCCCTAAAATTTAAGTGCTTGCACACCAATATGACGCCTGCGACGTAGAGCTTGAAGAAGAAGGAGCTGTACGGCGGCTGCGAACGGTGAGTGAGAAAGAGCGCAATCAGCACGGCGGAGAGCGATGTCGAGACGAGGCCAAAGAGAAGACGAGCGAGTTCCACTGAGAACTTGATGAGACGAGGAGAGGTCGCCGCGCACGAGGAATCATCCATTTTGTCGTTGGATTTATTCGTTCGCTGAAAGTGATTAAAACATAGTTGTGGTCTTCATAAGAGAAAGCAACTTACATATACTCGACGGGTGGAGGTAAATTTGAACGAAATAACTTACGAATGAGTTACAACGAAGTTATAATGGAATGTTGTGTCTAAATAGATAAGAGCCCATTCATAATCAGCGGTTGCAAGATGCTTCGTCTATTTTTGTGCTTCGTCAACAACTTATATGAATGTCAGAAGAGGCCCTCAATGTCAATACACTGGCTTGACGAGACGACTACTCATTAATATGGAGCAACACCATGCAAGGAAAATTCTCTTATTTTCTACACATTAAAATCGCCTTGTCTTTCAACATAAAGACCCCTCAAATTGAGCGTAAGTTTGCCATGTTTTGATTGAGAAGGTAAGGATCAAAGGCGCTAAACAAATTATTTTAACTCATTTTGCGTCTTTCCAACTGATGTTTAGAATGAAGTAAATGTTGGAATTTATTATGTTGAAGTATGATTGCTTATACGAATGCATGCATCGTCTGGCAAAATAATTTCTGCCGTGCAATTTAATCCTAGAGGAATACGGACACGAGGGTTGAGTGAAGTATTAACGAGGGTTCATGCTTGCTTGATGCCTGTTCACTACGTTAAATGGCTAAACACGACTGAATTCCAAAAATTCCGAGTAACATATTGTGAAGGTTGTACAAATTAACTTAACAAAACACGGAAGAAACATTTGAGAGAGCTCTTTAGAAATTCCTCTCATTGTTTTGTCCGCTTTTTTGATATGAGAGGAAAAATTAAAATTAAATGAAGAAAGACCATACAAAAGATCTCCACAAAAAAGGAATAAAAGTGGTGACTCTAACTTGTACGGTAAATTACTGGAAAACATAAATTTGCCAGGCAGTGCTCGATAGTTTTACCCTTGGGCTGTAGAGCTGCGCATCTGAATCACTGTCTTCGTCGATTTGCCAGACAACATAGTTTGTACTGTTTTCACTTTAAATAAATCTACAAATGCGTTTGAAAGGGTGAATTATTTAAAACAAAGTATGGTTCAGCAACAAGTGTACTGTATATCCTTCAAAATATCTCGTGAGATGTCATCTTTCATGTGATCTCTCTCTCTCGTTCACTCTCTCTCTCTCTCTCAATCAATACGATTTGCCGGACTCACGATGTCAGGACATATTGATCAGAGACACTTTCTACACATTAGAATCTCCTTGTCTTTCAACATAAAGACCCCTCAAATTGAGCGTAAGTTTGCCATGTTTTGATTGAGAAGGCAGGATCAAAGGCGCTAAACAAATTATTTTAACTCATTTTGAGTCTTTCCAACTGATGGCCAAAAATAGAACGCGAGCTAAAGTAAAATCGAAGAATTCTGATGAGCAGGATAAAGCTGAGCAGTGGGATTTTTTCCTTATCACAATGGCCAAGCAATGACAATTCAGTGAAGACATGTGCATAAGAAGTATTAACAAAGGGAAACTATCAGATGTAACAGACCAAATGAAAGCAGGAAGTTAAAGAGTAGACGTTCAAAAAATAAAGAAATGATAAAGACATGGAACAAATTTTTCCGCCGGCTTCTGCTAGACACAGCTCTTTTTATTGTTTTCACGTTAAATAAAGGTTAAAGTGCTGTGAAGCGGCGAATTCTTCTATACAGAATATGGTTCGACAGCTAGTACGGTACTCACTACAGTCTTACTATCTCATATTTTCTACATATGTAGAAAATATGAGATAGTCAGAAGCCTAAGGGCATAAGCCTGAAGTTTTTTTTATTAATTAATTATTTGTAGAAACGAACGAGACAGGGTGTACTCAATTAGTGTGATGAAATTTCTGAACTGGCACTCTCTCATTCACTCGTACTACTTTCACGAAGTGTATTTCGCAGGACAAAATGAGACATCTTTAACTTGATGTACGAATAAATAAATAAATAAATTCTGATCCTTGAGATTGTACTTCTGTTTGTGGCTCTTCTTCAATGTCGGAGATCACGATTCTCAAAGACAGCAAAGCACGGACAATGAGTTGTGAACCAGTGGAAATTTTTCTTGGCTTTTTATCGATCTCGGCAAGAAAATTAGCGGCTTAAGAGCTAAATCCATCGTTTTATGTGCTTTAATTTTGTTGGTTTGAGTAACATGGGTTCGGTATTGAAACTAATTTATAACTAATAAAGCGGCAAAATTACTATCTCATTACTTGACTTTTGGCGCAATGTCGAGACAGGTGTACAACATCTTTGACTCTCTCCGAGACAGGGATGGCCAAAACCAGGCCCGGGCCGGCCCGGGCTCGGCCCGCTTTGGCCATCCCTGCTCCGAGACTTTCGGCTTTCTTGACAACTTGTCTGTCTTACTCTTCAGCAGTAAGAAAGAAGAACTAATAGAAATAGAAAACAACATTCCGAGAGACGGGATTTTATTATCCGAGGAGACAGAATTAGAAAGAAGGGATGACAGAGAATCGAGAGTTGCTGTATTCGTTGCTAAAGATCTTGAAGTATAGGTATCTCGTTCAAGGCAACTCATACTTGTCCTTTGTCACGAGCAAACACGAGCACGGCGTCCTTTTTCAAAGATTGCCAAAGAATTTTTCAGAGAGGATTTTCAAAAAAGACGAGTCTTTCATCGACTTCAAGCCAAGCAATTCGTTCCCCCAGTTAAGTCGCGTTCTCAACGTCAATGGCAGCCGCCGAAGCGTCTGAACCCTTACTCCTCTAAAAAGAGCAACCACTAACTCTTATGTCTACTTCTCTCCCTTCACAAAAACATACTTGATGTAGAACGATGCTCTGTTTAAAATAATTTACTCTCTCGCACGCTTTACTTTAATTTGAAGGGAAAATAATGTGTTTACCAAGCAAACGAAAAAAAAATAGTATGATGTTTGTCTGACTGAAACTTACTGTTTGCCCAGAAATTAGTCATATATACAATGGTGAATACATTAGTTCTCTGAAATATGATATGAGGCGCACATGTACGCGCCGGATCATTGATGTTTCAATCGAACTATTTTCCCTTTTCTTTTTTTTATACTTTTTCTGCAGATTTATCATTTGCAAACAACTCAGTATTTATCATTTACAAACAACTCAGTAGAGATGCCATTTCTATTTTTATTATTCTTCGTTTAAAAAAATTCCACTCCGAATCTTTCCATTCACACACACAGCGCAGAACGTTCGCTTTGCACGTGCTACCAAAACATATGTACTTTGTAGTGAACAATTTACACCGGATCTACAAAGTTTTCTTTGAACAGACGGAGTGGAACGGCGAGGGCCTAGCTCGGCCAGGCAGCGCGGGCACCTCCCCCCAGCTCACTGCTACCCTTCCTCCGCTCTCCTGTGCTCTCTCCCTTTCACCGACCCTTCTCCGCCCCTCCATCTTTCTTTCTTACTATTCAGAAGCAGATAAAATGCAGTTAAAACTCTGCCAAATTAATTTTGGCACCATTTATCATTTACAAACAATGTACACAAAAAGCACGGGACAATGCATTTGTCTCTCATCTGATGCATGCAGATATGTACTTGCCAACTTGTATTGTGCAAAGTTATCTGTTTAATACGATAAATAGAATTTTATGCATTTGCAGATTAATAGAAATGTCTGATGATAGTGATCGCCATAGTGATAGTGATATTTTATAGGTCTAAGGCTTCAACGATTTTCTGATGAAAAAATGGTAATAATAGCGTCTAGCCACAATTGGCTCATCCTAAAATAACATAAATGACACAGTAATTTTTTGTGGTCAAATTCTACATGTACGTCGTTCCGATGCGGATTTACGCAGAATTCTAGGTTTAAGGTAGGTGTCTTTCTATACATGTGGATATTCAGACGTGGTACGTATAACGTATTCTAGGATGTCAGTCGAAGACAATGGAGCATATAGCAGTCGAATGCGAATGGGCTCTCCTAGAGCTGTGAGGCCATATGAAACCGACGCTGCGTGCGAGGGGACTGAGAGAGTTGTGAGGAGGCGACGGCAGAGACCGAGGCTGTGCTGGCTGGTGCCACCAGCAACGACACTTTCTGCAGTCGGCCACACGTGACAATCATCAGCAGAGAACGCTGAACTGAGCGGCGGACCTGTCAGGAGGAAAGGGCATTATAAACATATTATACATTTTATTTTAAATTATATTAAAGGGACAATGAGCACATTATGCCTATTGATTGTTTACATTACATAAAAGAGACAATGGGCACATTATAAATATTGTTATTTAAAATTATATAAATGGCACAATAGAAAACATTTGATACATATTGTAATTTTAAATTATATAAAAGGGACTATGGGTATCGTTAAAGATGCATAAATACTTTGGGTGACCTACCGCTGCACTCAGCCAGAGAAGAAAAAAGAGCGAGGCGAACACAGAGAAGTCATTGATCCAGGCCACCTGAAAGACTTGTTCGTATGTATGTACTACTGAATATACATAATGAATGATAACAGTCTGCTGACATGTTGCAGCATGAGTTGAAGGGTCGCCTTGTCATTGTTGACAGCGGCAAAGATCCAGATAATCTGCTGAATCGAGTGGACACACTGCGCTGCCGTCGCTGCGAGGGTGTAATAGAGAAGACGGCGCTGGGTTTGTTGGAGACGAGTGCGTTGTACAGGCTGACAGTGACATCAGTCATTTCATTCTCTCTTTCTGAGATACCAACCAAGGAATATTAAATAATAATCACAATATTTCATTCTTTGAAACGTCTGCATCTATTAAAAAAGGAATATTAAACAATAATCACAATATTATCATGCTTTGAAACATCTTTTGCGTAGTGTGACGTACATTTTTGCGTAATCTCTGTGAACAGTAGATATATGTGTATATATGTAGTTTTCTAGTCTTTCAATCAAATAAGCAAGGAATTGGGTGGAAGGAGGAGTGAAGAATAAATACTGCTATTATAAACGTTAAATGTCATTACAATGAGTCTACAAGAATAGAATCCAGGTGCATAGAAATTTATTTTATATATGCATAATTGCTTCAATCCCCACGACTAGTTTCATTTATTATATGAAACAAAAGAGATGCGATGGGGAATGAACTTAATTTTTTTTAGGTAGGTAATTTTCAGAGAACAATTGTAAGTGTTCAACGATTGACTCCCACACAATTGGTTATGATAAGGCGCATTATAAGAGGAAAGGTGTAGCCTTTTTTTTTTAATTTTATTTTTAAAGTATACCCTTCTAAACATCACTCCAGTGTGATGCTTAGACTAATTTTTTCTTCTAACCGCATTCTTGGAGGCGTCGTGCAATCTACAGACAGCGAGCGAGTTCAGGAAACATGCGGAGGCAATGTAGAAGAGAGATGCGCCGCACTGGACACTCCGAACAAGCTGCCAATCAGAACAGTCAACAAACATTTTATGCAACAATCGTCCCATAATATTAGCCTATGTATGTATCTCATTAAACAAAAAGCCTATACTGACAATATTCCAGTCATTCGAGACACCCGTGTATCTTGGAATGTCATCTAGCGGAGTGACTTTAAAGAGGAAGCCTCCCTGAAACATTACCGATTTGGCATCATCAGAACTGGTATATGAATGGATTAGCGATTCTATTCGCTTACCCAAATAAAGTAGAATTGCCCTGCGAAGGGAAGAATGATTTGAATGGCGATGAGGACTCGGTGCTTCATCGTTGACCAAACCTAAAAACATGAATAATATGGACTTTTTGGGAATATTATATATGCAATGAATAAAGCACAAACGGCTGCGCCGTTGACTGCATTTGGTGAGAACATCTGGCAGCGATTGAGAGACATGAAGACAAGACCAATGAGATGACCGAGGAATCCCACGTTGTTGCCGATCTACAACAGATTGCCATCCAATTCTCACGATACTCATAATTACATGGTTTTCTCTTTATTTAATAATTGGTGTAAATGTCTGCAGACTATGAATGGTCTACCAACATTGAGCGAGTAAACGATCCACTTGTATGAGACAGGCAGAAGAAGAGGCTTCATCACGTTGTTGATCAAATTTGTGCATGCGACAAACATGCATCCGAAAACGCCTGAAATTGGTCTTTAATAAATTTTGACTTTTCCTAGACTATTCTTTTTTGAGGACAGTTATTCAATGAGCATATTAAAAGCTTTGACTTTTCCTAGACTATTCTTTTCCTTTTTGAGTATAATTATTCAATAAGCGTGAGTATTTAAAGAAGGGATGTATTATTAGAAGAGCATCTCTTCATTAGTTATACTGCGATTGTGTAGTCTCATTGTAATGCCATAAAAAAATTATTATATAATATTTTTTTCTTCTAAACTCCTCATACCCCAATTCCTTTCTTATTTAAATTGAAAGACTTGAGGGAACACGAGATATAGATTGCGCACCTGAAGTGACAACAAAGACGAAGAAAGGCGCACGTAGGCCACTTTCTCTGGAGATGACGATGGACACCAAGACAAAGAGATAGACGGCGATTCCAAACGGTTCAAACAGTCGCGTCAGGAACCAGTTCACAGGGATCAGGAGGGACATCGCAGATGATGAACGGCAGAAATTCTATGAAACATCATCAGATTACAACAGCAAATATTATTCATTTTTATACGTTCACGGTGCATTGTTATATACTTCTATCTACATAATATTGATAGTGAGAACATTTAAACCATGAAATCTTGAAGAACCATTGAATGGACCTCCCAAAATTCGATTAGATTCATTTATACATAGGTATGTTTCTTAGTAATGCTACAATCAAATGAAATTAAAGTATTTGCAGCCGCATCTGTTTAAATATGATGAAAGCACTGAATAAATGAAGAAAATTTTTGTATTAAGGAAAGAAAATAACATGAGACGTGATTTTTCAGCAAACGCGCTTATGGTGAGAAGATAATTCAATTTATATGACAGTTTTCCGAGTAAGCATAAAAGGTAAAGGAAGGAAGTGTGGATGCTGTGGGAGATTTCTCAGAGCAACAAACATCTTTGTTCAGAAGCAATTAAATTCCCGCGAAAAATACATATTTCGTTGTAATACATATATAAGGCACACATTCATACTAAATTACCCATGGTTTGTAGTCTATGGGTGCAGTGGAAATTGTTATGGGTATATTGAAATAGCAGATGCGCATCTATACATGACACTGAAGGTACTGCACATAGTGAGCTTTCCAGATGGCTGAAGACGAGGGGTGGCCGGCCACTGAGTCGGAGCCGGATATTTTCGGCACCGGCCACCCCTTGCTGTAGACTACAGCCGAGCCAAAAGAACGTTCGAATGTTCCTTTTGTTGCATTCTTTTTTCAGGAATTACCTATTCAGGATATGAGAAGGCCGTGGGTGCGCAAATGAGAGAGGATTACAATGAATTGCGCGCTCATTGTAAGAGATAGAGAGGGAATGAAAAGCGACTGGTCATGGAAGCAGTCACGTTCCACGCCTTCACCAAGTCTCCATAAAGGCTTTCCCTTCTGACTTCGCTTTCTTTTTTGCCCTTTTTTTACATTCTTGCCGTACAAGTTGTAAAGAAGGACAGAGTATATTACATTCTTCTAATCTTGGATAAAGAATAACGGAAGGTGACAATCAGACAAAAGCATAGTATTAAAGTGGGAAAAAACGGGAAAAAGAAAAGAAAGGGAGGCAACGAGATAGAGAATGAGAGAGAGAGCTAGAATGAGAGAGATTGAGATAGTAAGAGATCGAGAGAGAGAGAGTGAGAGAGAGAGAAAGAGAGAGAGAGACACAGAGAGAGAAAGAGGCAATTCATGCATGATAAGCGGTCTGTCCTATGATCTTCTTAAATCTCAAACAATGCACTGAAAGTATACACAAGGATGTTAATAAATCACCTGGAACTGATATTCGTTGTTCAACCCGACAGAGTGTGAAATGACAACGAGGATGAATTTATTACAATGGATATTATTCATAAGATGTACATCGCATTCATCACTGTTTCATTATTGGTCTCTTCACCGCCTTTGTAGTACTTTAATGGGAAAAATGCATACAACACCAACTAGGAAATGACCTATTTTTCATTAAATATAGTATTTCAATGCCAAATAGCGAGTGCACGTCGGAGTAGCTGAAACAGATCATGGAGAAGAGTAAATCGCTCTAAATGAGACTTACATTAGGACACAGGATTCGAGAGTGAGGAAATTAAGAGAATCTGCAACTCTTTTAGTAATTATTTTAATCCCCAATAAGAGAACCCGCCGTTCCGGCAAAAAATATATACATATATGTATGTTTATATGAATTGTTTGATTAAATTAACAGACATAAGAGATTATTGTTAGGCGCTTATTGTTAGTTGGAGACATGAAAAAAGCAGGCAGATGGCAATGGTAGATCAAAAAGTTTGTGCATCACACGCATTTTTTTTTTAATGAATTTCTACGTCCTTGTCATCGACTCATGCTCTGTTTAGGAGAATGCACCCGTTCACACATCTAGCTTTACATTTATTTAAAGTGAAAATAACACAAAGAGGAGTTTCAGTCTAGCAAAAGAAGGAAGAAGAATGCGTACGAGATGTTTTACTTAACTTTTTGTCTTTTATATTTCTAGTCTGAAACTTATTGTTTTCATAGTACGCATATATGTTATTTTCCCGGTTCTCAATGCGTATGTATGTTCATTCACTGAATGATATGTGCCGTAGCATTCTTTCTCTCTAAGTTACCCTTCACCCAAGCTCATCCGCTTCCTGACAGAGGAGAGTCGTCCCACTCACTCACTCCTTCCAGGCTGGAAAACACACTCCAGCCGCCCTTGATCAACTTTCTTTTTCAAATCCAAATAACGATTTCTCATGAAACAATCAACTCAATATTAACTTGAACAAGTCTCTATAATTTTCACTCTGTCTCTAATATTACCTTTGTATGTCTTTATTAAGTAATTGATAAACTTGGCCTATATGTATGTATATCTCTTGTTATCAAACAAAAGTTACCGCAACAACACGGCTTCAAATCTTCGTCTCCTACAACATAGGGTGGAGGACGCGATATATGACTCTAGAAAGACAGAGAAAATTTTTTTTTGGAAATTATCGTAAAAATGAGCTACAAAATTTAAAAAAATTCCCTGCATAACTGTTTTCTTTCCACATACACATAACACACATGATCAATAGTTCTGTAGGAGGAGTAGCTGTCACTTTAACGATAATTTCGGAAGCATCCGCTGGCATTCTTTGGAAGGGGACGTCTTACTTAAATCTGTGCACATATGTACATTCTTCTTCAACGTCCTCTAACACACAATGCAAGTAATCCAATATAGTTTCCTTACAATACATATAAAGTATATTTCATTGGTTCAGTGGATGGAGTTTAAGGAGACAATATAAGACTCGTAGCACTCCAACGCGCGAACGAGACCGCCGTGTCTTAAGGCCGCGCCGTGCGGCGTAGCCTGTTCACCACGGGGTATAAGTTGTCTAGAACGAACTTAGTCTTATATCGATTGTATTTTTGTTCTTTTTTTCAATCAATTAAACTGAGTATTGTTAATAAAGTTTTTATTTTATTTCAAAGGAATCCAAACATTTAAGAAGTAGTAAGTGAAAATGAGAATGTGAATGGCGATGGGAATTTGAAATCTCACAAAGTTTTGATTGATCAATCTCCTTTAAGAAGCTGTCCCTGGAGATTACAATGTTGTTATATTTATTACTAACACCATCAGCTCCAAATAGAAAAATCGCTATAAAAAGTAAGAATGTACACGGAAGGGTGCCAGGGGATAAAACAACGTTTTCCCCAAGCCGTACGATAGGACTTAAGGAGAGACGACATCATCCCTTATCACCCTCATTCTTCCAGCGTGAAGGTGACAATTAGATGCTTGCGGCAAGATCTGATTGAGATCCGAGGAAAGAGAAGGGAGGTATAGAGAAAAGACTCAAAAAGTACAGTATTTTGTGATGGATGCTGTGCAAGCAAACCCCAAAACGTTTTGCAAGCTCACCCGGGAATTCAACGTTGGTTTTTAACATGTTACCTCTAAACTACATTGTCAGCTCCTTAATGTTCGATGATCACACATAGACTGCTGCTGATTGTGGAGAGAAAGAATAGCAAAATCGAACGTTGCATCCTTCCGAATATTTTTCGAGACGATCAGATTGCGCAGAAGGAGTGGATGTCGAGGCACACGCTTGCTGCAAGGATGATGTACGCAAAGCTCGTGTCTCGCGCGATGAAGCGAGACACGTAGACAGAGCCTTAAAAGTAATCTATCTCAATGTTTCCCACCATTTGTAGTCTTGTTTCTCTTAGTCGCTCTGTCTCCCTTTGGCCGAACCCAAAGTAGTGCAGACGCCGCTGCAATGATCGCTTGAACAGCTCCAACGATCGCCAAGTTTCGCTCGACCGAACAACCACTCCGATGTGTGCTGCTAGTCTGCACCATTACATTTTTGAAATTATTCTATTCTTAAAACAATATAGATAAAAACACAAATATAGGGAAAATGTCGTCCTTGTAAAAGCGAATACTGTAAGAAATGCGGAGGGGTTGTCGAGGAGACGTCGTACGTAAATATCATCCCACACACACTAACTCGGGGCGCGCTACTGGCCTTGTCTTTCCCAGAGAGAGAGAGAGAGAGATCTGTGCAAGCCAGAGTGGGGGGAATCGATGATAAGCGCTAATTAATTCTCAGATCGACTGATGTCCTCTTGACCGAGGCATTATTGATAGAGGCAAAAATAAATTAATTAATTCTTACTTCTACTCAAGCCGCACGATTACTTGCAAAAGCGACCGAGACGAAGAGTCCAGAAGTCACCGTCATGGTTGCTGACGGTTGGAACTAATGACGGTTTTACTTATTAAAATCTGTATTGGAGAGATATTTATTTATTTCTCTTCATACATCGATTAAGATGTGACAACACTGGTAGAGATATGACGCGTAATAACATTAATGAATATGAATATAGAGAGAGGGCGTGTGTAAGAAAGTGTGTGAGAGAGAAAGATAGTTGGAGCGAGGACGACAGATGGAGTAGCTAAAGATAGAAACCTGAAAACTGAACCACTGTTCTGTAATAAGCATATAGAAGCCGTTGACAGAGATAAAAGAAAGCCAAGTAAGAGATAATAAATTTTTTTACTTTGCAGTATTTATAAAAATTATTACTGTCTTCTGTCCCAGTTGTTATCGCGTTGCGAACTTTTTGGATGTAACAAGTAAAAGTTCGCAAAGTTCGGTGCGTTTTTGAAGCAATATTTGTAATAATTGTGTTACAACAGCCCTATGTTTCTTCAATGTTAATGACAACTGTGCATTCTCTTATGAACCCATTCATATATTCACACACTGATCCGTTAGATACATTCACACACTGATAATAATCAAGCGAGAATTGACGAGAGTTGTCTATGACTAAATAATACAAAGAGGTAGCAAGACGTGCTCCGATATTTCTGTTGTTAACCTCTTTTGTTGTATTTCTAGTCTGACAACTTACTGCTTTCATGAAGTCTGGCATGTATGTTTTCTCCCAGGGTTATATTGCACCAGCATTTCTAGCGCCTGCTTAAAGCAGTGACAAATGAACGATTCCTCATGCGCGGCGACCTCTCCTCGTCTCGTCAAGTTCTCGGTGGAACTCGCTCGTCTTCTCTTTGGCGTCCTCTCGACCTCAGTCTCTGCCGTGTTGCTCGCGCTCTTTCTCATTCGGCGTACTCAGCCGCCGTACAACACCTTCTTTTTCAAGCTCTACGTCGTCGGCACAATATTGGTGAGTCCACCTCTCTACACTTTTGTACGTGATTATCGTAATGTTAATTATCAAGCTGCTTGTGCTTTCCTACTTTATCGCGATTTGCTTTCTGATCATACTTCCAAGAGATTTAAAGCCTGGCAACAATCCCTATGTCTAAATACCCCTGAATCTCTAGCAGCCTTTTCTCGAATTAATAAGACGTATAATGTTGAAGTTAATAAGTATGCAAGGAGTGTGGAGAAATCCATAATTGACTATAAGAATCTGTATTTATTTTATCGCTATGTACGATTCCGAGTACCTGATAGGCGTAGACGTCCTCACAGATAGGCTAGGTCATGATTTAACATCCGATCAGGATAAGGCTGAGCTTTTATCCACCACTTTTGCTGACTATTTTATTACTGACAATGGTATCCTTCCCAATCTCCCATCTCCCCAAACCTCTCCTTGCCCATCTCCTTTTTCCTTTAATTTTCGTAGGCATGAAATATGCAATTACATAGAGCGATGGTCTAGTTCTTCATGCAAAAACCCTGATAACTTCAATATCTATTTCTTGAAGCTGTTAGCTGTTCCTATTAGTGTCTCTTTGGAATATATTTTCAATTTTTCGTTTTCAAATTCGGTTGTCCCTAGCATATGGAAGCATTCTATAGTTACACCCATTCGCAAGAAGCCTCCTTTCACCGACCCAGTTAATTATCGTCCTATCAGTATAACCTGTTTCTTTTCTAGATTATTTGAGCGTATTTTATGTCGTGAGCTGTATAATTGGTGTGATTCTAATCACATACTCAAGGATGAACAGTATGGTTTTCGTCGTAAGCGTTCAATTGAATTACAATTGCTTGATGCCTTGGAATACTGGTGGCGTTCACTATCCTTTAACCGCACAACTGATGTAGTCTACTTTGATCATTCTAAAGCGTTTGATAGAGTTAGCCACATTAAGCTTTTATATAAGTTAGAACATTTTCGTTTCCCTCCACTTGTTATAGAATGGATACGTGAATTCTTACGAGGTCGTTCTTTCGCAGTACGTGTAGGCAGCTCTATCTCTACTTCTCTCCCTGTTCTCAGCGGTGTCCCCCAAGGCAGTGTTATTGGTCCTTTCCTTTTTATACTTTACACAGCAGATCTTCCTGCTGTCGTTTCTCCATATTGTGGGATACCTAAATGTTTTGCAGACGATGTTAAGATTTATAAGTCGTTTAGTAGACTTGAGGATAGAAGTTCTCTTCAACATGCCATAGATGCTATCGCCTCCTGATCCAATGACTGGCAGCTTCCCCTTGCCCTTGATAAGACCGCTGTCCTCCATATTGGTCAAACAAATCCTAAGGTCCCTTTCTTCGTTAATGGCATTCCTATCAAGCCCGTTGACCATATCCGCGATCTCGGTGTCATAGTTGATCCTAATCTTTCTTTCTCGAATCACTGTTCTAGTGTCACCACCAAGTCACTTGCAAAGGCGTATAGCATTTTCAGAGCACTTAGAACTAGTGATGCCTCCGTTTTACTAACTGCTTATCGTGTATATATTCGCTCAATATTAGAATTTGTATATTCCCCGTTTATGCTTAAGGATATACGTTCCCTAGAGAAAGTCCAAAACTATGTTACCCGTCGCATTTTTCATAAGTCATTTTTATTTCACTATCATTCTATCCCCCACAGCGAGCAGCGCAACAGAATCTTAAGTCTACCCACGCTCTTAAATCGCAGGCAAGCCAGGGTCCTAGATCTTATTCGTAAATTTATTTTTGGCCGCATTAGGCTTTCTAACAAGTGCCCACATCATCTCATTTTTATGCGTTCCAAGACCCGTGGCCTCTCTTTTAAGTTACATGTCCCTACCTCTAGGCTTAAATGTTGACAAAATTCATTCTTTGTTCGTGCCCCTATCAATTTTAATCTTATCAATAGGGAGTCCTTCAACTAGTTATATCTATTCAAACCTATATCTTCGTCTTAGTTTAAATTACTATTTCTTTTCTTTTTTACTTCTCATAATAATTTTACCACGTGTGTTACATATATTTTCCATGTTACACCGTATAAATTGATTGATTGATTGATATTTTTCTTTGTCTCCTAATCCTCGTGCACCCTCCATATTACTGCAGGCTTTTATTTTTCTAAACTGACCCTGTCATCCTCTCTCTCGCCCTCCCTCTCGCTCTTAGACTTTTTCAAACACGTTTTCTCTCTCTAATTATCTTTTTCTCATTTTCTCGTTTCCCTGCCTAGCGCTCTGCTCTCTCCGACTTTTTCTCTAATCGAGGGAAGGCGAGATCATTCTAAGAATAAATTTTTACGTTTATAGTTACCGATGTAGTTGGGGTTATGCTTGTGGAGAAATGTTCATCGCACAATTTGTATCCTGTTGCTTCATACATAAACACGCACTTATACGCAAAAAATGCATAGTCAATTATACAAAAAAAGAATAAGTCAACAATAGGGTGTGTCTTTGAGTGAAAACTAAAATTTCTAAACGAGTTCTTAAAATAAATAAAAAATTGAACACATTTCATTCAGTTTCTAAATTCCAAACAATAAGCGAAAATAAAAGCATTCGCAGACAATGACTATGACATCATGACAAAGAATCTATTTTTAGTGGCATATGAGTTCACATCATATAAGGTAATACATATTGATAGGTTCAACCTATGTAGATACAGGAAAAAACCTTTCAGAAAGTATCGTCAGACTGAGATATCAATTTTTTTTTAATTTCCCACGTAATAATGTACATATGTACTTTCCACGCACTAGCATCGGCTATAGTTCCGCAGTATTTTGAGAACTAGAAATAGTTCTCTTTGGCGATGTTTTCAGAAACATTGCTCTGCTATCAGTGGATGCCGTACTCGGCTGACCCTGACGTCGGCCAAAAAAAAGTTGTCTAGAACGAAAATATAATGAAATATTGATTGATTTTTTTCCTTTTTCTGTCAAATAATTCAATCGAACCGGTTTTTTTTTCTGGAAGCTTCCACCCTGTTTAATTACCCAAGTTTGAGGTATTCAAATTGTTAAAACCACTTCGAACGTTTCAGCCTTACATCATTCACTTTCCAGAAGACTCCCGAAAAGACAACCGGTCCTCGGAACATTCCAGAAAATTTCGAAATTCTGGAGAGAAATAAGAGAAAATCGAACCGTGCATCACTGCGAACTTTTGTTGAGACGAACACCAGAGACCAGGGCGTGCAAAAGGCGTGGAAGTCGATGCAAACGTTCGCGCCAAGTGTCAAGTAGGCAAACGTCGTGTCACGAGTGATGTAGCGAGACACGAAGATGAATGCCTTAAAGGAGCCCGACACTACCTCGATCTTCTTCTTGAATTTGCGCCCTTTTCCGCTAAGCTGGTATAAAAAGTTCAAAAAGATTATGATACCCAAAGTAGAGCCGACGCCGTCGCAATGAGTGCCTGTACAGCACAGACGATAGCCAAGTTTCGCTCGATGGATGAGCCATTCCAACGTGTGCCTCTCTGCGTGATTGGTTGTCATAAGGTCTGGACTCCACGCTTATTAGGACTTTTATAAGCGTTCCTCAAAAAAGTTTTATAAAAAAAATAATTCCAACTTCTGCTTTGTTCGACAGCAGCCGAACGATTGTTGTTGTAGTAAGTGCAAAGGAGAGAAAGCCGAAGAGAACCGAAGTCACAGTCAAGATTGCTGAGGGTGAGAAATTGATCTAAAATTTAAGCATAAAAATTTCGTATCTGCAATCTTAGTAAATTGACCAAGAGTTAGATAGGGAGAGTTAGAAAGAGTGAGAAAAAGAGAAACAAAGAGATTTAGAAAGAGAGCGAGAAAAGAGCGAGTAACTAAATCCACAAACCTGAAAACTATACGCTTTTTCGGCAAGAAGCGAATAGAAGCCGTTGACAGAGACAACATAAACTCGAGCAGGCAGCGCCGGCCAAAAGGCAATCAGCGGCAAAATTGCGATGAGCACGTAGAATTTCCAGCCGTTTTCATTCCAGAACTAGAAGAAGAAGAAAAGGGTCACGATCATTGTCCACGATCATTGTCATCACCTTTTTCTCAATCTACCTACGAATTGAATTGATTGCACTTCTTGGGTAAATTTTATCAGTTGGTCAAATGTTTTCTTTCTTTTCATTAAAAAAACATTTTTTTTTATATGGAAGGTACAGGGAATTTACAAAAACATCTTTTAAAATACATAAAAAGACAATTGATCTAGTTTTCCTTGTTAGTACCTCCGGGGAATACTATTTTTCAATTCGCTTACGAGGGAAGGGCAATATTAGAGGAAGGGGGTTCTACTAGAGGGAGTTGTTGTTCACCGATGAAGGCAAACAAAAACCTTGAGCATACGTATCGGCCAGAAAACGATTGAGCATCGATTGAGGGCGGAGATGAGCGAAATAGAGAATTGCAGCTGATTCCGCCAGTGGGACGACATGAGCAGGGGCATGAGCCAGTGAGTCGGAGAACCGCCACCCATGAGTGGAAGAAGCCACGCGCACCCTGAGCTGCTGTTCAACAGCATCAACGGCAGCACGTTCACCACAAAGAGTGGTGTGCCCTTAAAAGAAAAAAAAATTAATGGGTTTCAAAATGTTGTCCCCCTGGGTCAAGGCACTCTCTCACTCATTCTATGTGAAGGGCAGCGGTATTTTGAAATCTCACATATGTTTTTCAGTGATCGTTCAACCCAGCTCGCTCATGATATTCCAGGCGCAAGTATTGCATTTTTTCTCACCATAACAAATTTTAAATTACAATTAGTTGTTTTTGCTCTGCCGCACGCACCAAACTGGTGCCAGCGACGTAGAGCTTGAAGAAGAAGGTATTGTACGGCGGTTGCGAACGGCGAGTGAGAAAGAGCGCGAACAGTACGGCAGAGAGCGAAGTGGAGAGGACGCCAAAGAGAAATCGAGCGAGTCCGACCGAAAAGTTTACGACGCGAGGAGAAGTCGCCTCGCACGAGGAATCATTCATTTTGTTTCGCTGTAATGTACGCGGGCTCTGAAAATGATTGAACGATATGCTAAAATTCAGAGGAGAAAGGAGAGTCAACGAGTAGCAATGACTCGAAGAGCAGATTTTTTAGCCAAAAAAATAAGAATTAAAAATGCTCTCACCAACGAGTACCGAAAAAAACGAGGACTGAATAAATAAAAAAAGAGCTCGATTGGCATGCTATGCACGTATGAGCATTGTTAAAAAAAATCTTGTGATCAAAGTGCTCATCTGCAGCAACGCCATTCAGTTTAGATAATTCACAGAATCTATCTGCTTCGGGAGCACAATTCTTCCTCGATTCTATAGACAAAGACCTTTGTAGCGTTTTCACTTTAAATAAATGTGCATGTGTGTGTGAAAGGGTGAATTCATCTAAACAGAGTTGGGCTTGAAACATCTCGTGCGATGTTACGGTACAGTCAACGCATCTAACATGCGCTCTCTATCGCTCTCCTTCTCTTTTCTCTCTCTCTCTCTCTATCTTTCGCTCTAACTCTACATTCTGAAAAGGAAAATAAAAAGAGATGGATTGATGTTCTGTGCACGAATGGGCATTGTTAAACATCTTATGATCAAAGTGCTCATGTTAAGCATCGCCACTCGAGAAATTAAGTAAGTTGTATTTACAATCGGAAATAAGATGTATAAATGTATGTACAAGGCTTTAAACAGCTAAGTTTAAGAGGCGACGAACAAAAAAGGGAAGTATTTTCCAGACATCGGAGGCACTCTTCTTCCTCGTTTTGCTAGTAATACATCTTTGTATTGTTCCCCCTTTACATAAATGAGTGCGTGTGACAGGGAGAAATCATATAAACAGAGTATTGTTCGAGAACAGGTACTATTTTCTCAATACTGTCTTCGTTTCTCATACGTCTCTCTTTCTCTTTCTCTCTTCTCTATCTCTCTTTCTCTCTTCTCTATCTCTCTTTCTCTTTCTCTCTTCTCTATCGCTCTTTCTCTCTTCTCTATCTCTCTTTCTCTTTCTCTCTTCTCTATCGCTATTTCTCTCTTCTCTATCTCTCTTTCTTTTTCTATCTTCTCTATCGCTCTTTCTCTCTTCTCTATCTCTCTTTCTCTTTCTCTCTTCTCTATCTCTCTTTCTCTCTTCACGATCTATCTTTCTCTTTCTCTCTTCTCGATCTATCTTTCTCATTCTCCTTCTCTCTTTCGCTCTTATTCTACACCCTCCTCATGACTGTGTGATTATCCATCTCACGCTCTCTTTCTCACGTAGTCTTTTTCACTGGGCGAGAGAGGATGTTCCATTTGAAATTGGCAAAATAAACATGTACATACATATATCAGCGCGGGTGAATATATGAAGCAACAAGATGCAGATGAAAGACGCAAGCATATGCAAAATACATCTATTACAATAAATGTAGAAGTTGAGGCATGTGTCCATAGAAATTAAATGTATTATATTTTTTCAAAGAATGTTTGGGTGTCAAAGAGAGAAAAAGAATTTAGAAAGGACCAAAAGTATAAGATGAGCAAATAATTTTTTACATTTCCCTTGTCACAATTTGATTTCCACACACATACCGGCAATAATTTCGCAGTAGATTGATAACTAGAAATAGTTCAGTTTGGCGATACTCTCGAAAACATTCCTTTTCAATCTTTGGAAGTGGACGCCGTCTCCGGATGCCCGCGACGGAGGCCAAGTATGAGTTGCCTAAAACGGACCTAATCTAATATCGATTGATTTCTTCCCTTTTCGATTGATCAAACGATTAAAATTAAATATGTTTTTTACGGCAAATGCATTCTAAAACTGTAAGAAATGAGGAAACAGCTCTCAGATTTTTTTGAAGAATGTCTACAACTTTTTTTGAAAATATTTTTTTCCTCTATTATATTTTCAAAAAAGTCATTTAAAATGTGGAAAAATTATGTACTGTGGAAAGAAAGAAAGGCGAGACAATCGAACCGTGCATCATTCCGAATTGTTCTCGAGACGAGCAAAAAGGTCCAGGGAGCGCAAAAGGAGTGGATATCGAGGCAGACACTTGTGCCAAGGAAGATGTACGCATAGTTCATGTCTTGAGTGATGAAGTGAGACACGTAGACGAGAGCCTTAAAAACAACACGAAACTAAAACATAATCAAACTAACTTTTCCTGATACATATCTGGCAAACAGTCACAAATTCAAGAGTAAGATTTTGGCTCCTAAAACTAATGCTAGATATAAAAATTTAATGCTTGTAGCCAAACCCAAAGTAGCGCCGACGTCGCTGAAATGAGTGCTTGAACGGCGCCGACGATAACCAAGTTCCTCTCGATCGACGAACCGCTCCAACGTGTGCTTCTCTGCGCGATTGGACGCAATTTTATTTATCACACATGAAATTTTTATCTCTGTATACTTCAGCACGCGTCCTGTACGCTGCACTCAAGAAAAAATACCACGTGAACTGTGGCAAAACCCATTGAGAATGAAGGATAAAGTGATTATACTCTTATTAGATACAAATGAATGCTTTGGTGTGTTACTAGCGACGCAAACTGCTACTCTGCGTTTCCAAAAAATATTTAAGTTCCTACTTCTGGTAGATGCGTCCGCAGAAGCACGATTGTTATTGCAGTAACGGCAAAAGCGAGAAAACCGAAAAGTCCCGACGTCACCGTCAAGATGCAATTACAGCTATTACAGCTATTGCAACTGCAGCAGCTGCGGCAATTACAGCAATTTCAACAATTACAGCAATTGCAACTGCAGCAACTGCGGCAATTACAGCAACTGCAGCAATAACAGCAATTACAGCAATTGCAACTGCAGCAACTGCCGCAATTACAGCAGTTAAAGCAATTAAATCAATTGCAACTGCAGCTACTGCGGCAATTACAGCAACTGCAGCAACTGCCGCAATTACAGCAGTTAAAGCAATTAAATCAATTGCAGCTGCAGCAACTGCGGCAATTACAGTAACTGCTGCAATTACAGCAATTGCATCTGCAGCAACTGCGGCAGATACAGGTAGTGCAGCAACTACTGCAATTGCAACTGCAGCAACTGCGGCAATTACAGCAATTACATCAATTACAGCAATTGCAACTGCAGCAACTGCGGCAATTACAGCAAGTGCAGCAACTGCTGCAATTACAACAATTGCAACTGCAGCAACTGTGGCAATTACAGCTAGTGCAGCAACTGCTGCAATTACAGCAATTGCAACTGCAGCAACTGCGGCAATTACAGCTAGTGCAGCAACTGCTGAAATTACAGCAATTGCAACTGCAGCAACTGCAGCAATTGCAGCAATTACAGCAAATGCAACTGCAGCAACTGCGGCAATTACAGCAATTACAGCTATTACAGCAAATACAACTGCAGCAACTGCGGCAATTACATCTAGTGCAGCAACTGCTGCAATTACAGCAATTGCAACTGCAGCAACTGCGGCAATTACAGCTAGTGCAGCAACTGCTGCAATTACAGCAATTGCAACTGCAGCAACTGTGGCAATTACAGCTAGTGCAGCAACTGCTGCAATTACAGCAATTGCAACTGCAGCAACTGCGGCAATTACAGCTAGTGCAGCAACTGCTGCAATTACAACAATTGCAACTGCAGCAACTGTGGCAATTACAGCTAGTGCAGCAACTGCTGCAATTACAGCAATTGCAACTGCAGCAACTGCGGCAATTACAGCAATTACAGCTATTACAGCAAATACAACTGCAGCAACTGCGGCAATTACATCTAGTGCAGCAACTGCTGCAATTACAGCAATTGCAACTGCAGCAACTGCGGCAATTACAGCTAGTGCAGCAACTGCTGCAATTACAGCAATTGCAACTGCAGCAACTGCAGCAATTGCAGCAATTACAGCAAATGCAACTGCAGCAACTGCGGCAATTACAGCAATTACAGCTATTACAGCAAATACAACTGCAGCAACTGCGGCAATTACATCTAGTGCAGCAACTGCTGCAATTACAGCAATTGCAACTGCAGCAACTGCGGCAATTACAGCTAGTGCAGCAACTGCTGCAATTACAGCAATTGCAACTGCAGCAACTGCAGCAATTGCAGCAATTACAGCAAATGCAACTGCAGCAACTGCGGCAATTACAGCTGTTACAGCAATTACAGCAATTGCAACTGCAGCAACTGCGGCAATTACAGCTAGTGCAGCAACTGATGCAATTACAGCAATTGCAACTGCAGCAACTGCAGCAACTGCGGCAATTAGATCAACTGTTGCAATTGCAGCAATTACAGCAAATGCAACTGCGGCAATTACAGCAAGTGCAGCAACTGCTGCAATTACAGCAATTGCAACTGCAGCAACTGCGGCAATTGCAGCAAGTGCAGCAAGTGCTGCAATTACAGCAATTGCAACTGCAGCAACTGCGGCAATTACAGCAATTACAGCAATTACAGCAATTACAGCAATTACAGCAATTACAACAATTACAGCAATTTCAACTGCAGCAACTGCGGCAATTACAGCAAGTGCAGCAACTGCTGCAATTACAGCAATTGCAACTGCAGCAACTGCGGCAATTACAGCAATTAAAGCAATTGCAGCGATTACAGCAGTTTCTATATATCAAGCGAAGTAGAGGCATGCTTAATTAAATATATCATAGCAGATTGTATTGTGCAGAAACTTTATCAGAATTTAGCATAGAATACGCCTGTAATAATCAAAATCATAACAATCAAGTACTTAAAGAAATCGACATATTGAACGTCATTTCAACCTATATCAGCGAAGTAGAGGCGTGCTTAAATATATCATAGCAGACTGTATTGTGCGGAAACTTTATCAGAATTTAGCATATGTGTATTTGGAAAACAAAAAGCAAAGCTCATTCTTGCGATACTTTTTGCATTCTTTTGTAAACCCTCTAGCGAGCCTGAAAGAAATTGATAAAAAAAATAAATTGTTACATACGCATCTTGGATATGGTTGTGCGCAAAAAAGAACATAACGCATTTAATTCAAAAGTGAATCAAGAGTGGTGAAGTGAGTTGTTGTTAAAAGCATGCTGATCGATCTTTATGTGTATTTGAATATGTACATACGAATGATTTACATCCATATTTATATGTCACTTAACTATAATCAGTGCAAAAGTCAGCCATTTGTTCCTTAAATAAGCATTTACAAACCATTCATTCATGTCGAAGTTGCATGTTTTTGTTTGATTTTCTTACCAGGGAATAATGCTCATCAGAAATACAATGCTCGACAAAATATGTTTTATTTAAAAAAAAAAACATATGTAGGGTTGCTGTCCTTCCCTGATTTTAGAAGGCGGCTGATAGCGCGGGGTCCAGCGGCGGCTCCTCGTCGGTGGTGGAAGCCATAGGATTCTTCAACTCCGCTTCCGCGCACTTCGCCTCGACCTCGATTGGGCTGCTGCTGCCCGAAGCGTTGGTTTCGTTCTCTTTAGAGGAGAGGGTTGACTCGTCGCCGCTGCCGTCGTCTTCATCGGGCGTGAATCTCACGCGACGCTGAACATAAGAATGTAGCCTTAAAAAATGTAATAATTTTAGAGTCGATTAAGCTAGCAGCACATAAAATGCAAAATTTAAGATAGCTTTTCCTAGAATTTCGAGCAAATAGAATCTGTTCGGAATTTTTTATTATGATTTTCGCTATCTGCACGATTGTCACGCGACACCGAAGAAAATAAAGTTTCATGAAAATAGGAACCTTGCTTACTTAAAGCTTCCTTAATGGCTTAAAGGAGGGCGATCACTGAATAATAATCAATGCACGTTGGAATTGCAGCGTTGACCCTGCGAGTAGGCACTCTCTCATTCTTGCGTGCCATTTCGCAGATCGCACAAAAATGGCGCAAGCACGAATGAGAGTGCGAAGGGCAGAGACAATTTGAAGACATACATTATTTTTCGGTAATCACCCTCCTTTAAGCAGCCGAGACTCACTCTGCGACTTTTTGCCTGACACAACTGATTTAGAGAGACACCACAACAGTTGCCGGAAAAAGTTTCAAATATGTAGGTTACTGCTGAGTTTCGTGCTTCTTTTAAGCAGTACTTTGCGACTCCAGCTTTGTTTCAAGAGAATGAGAGGGCGATGCGAACTTTGGGCACAGCGCGCAGCTCTTCTCTCTGGCTCTCCCTCCTTTCGTGTCTGAATGCTGGTGTTCTGCTCGCTCTCGCTGCTTCCTTCTGGAATGAGGCCGGCGATGGACACGAGGAAATGCGAGCGGGCGGAGAAGTCGTCGAGGAGTTGGCGGAGGGTTTCGATGAGGATATGGAAGATAAGTTCGATGAACTCGGGGTCCACCGAAATCGTCCTTGGCTTCCCTGAAGAAGCAGAAAGAAGAAGAAAAAAAAAGATAGAAGAGAAATAAAGAAGAAGAAAAAGAAGGAAAATTAGAATCAAGGATCATCTTTGCAATTTGCTTTCTCTAGACTTCAACAAAACCACATTTACAGGAAATGAACATGGTAAAGACCTTTTATTATTATAATTCTTGTTATAATGTAATATTTTTAAAGAAAATCACATATTATTTGTCATCCCATAAATTGAGTGCGGGAGGCTGGTTGACGTACGTTTGTTGAGCTTGCCGGGGGGTCGCCAAACTTTTTCGGATCCAGCCGCACTCGACACGCGACGCGCGCAATAGCGACTATCTTAAACGGAAGACAATTGTAGTCATGTGCAGTAACCAGTGGCACACCAGTGCAACGAAAAGAGTCTGTTCGAGGACCTTTAAAAACTACCGTATTCCTCAAGAATAGAGTGTGTGCAAAGCGAGAGACGCAGACAGTACAAAACGGAGATTTTACGCTCCACATTGATAGCCACTTCAGATCAATTCATATGTACATTTTTCTAACATTTTACTGCAGGTCATTTACATATCTATCGAGGCTACTTTCCCACGAATTTTTTTTTTATTTAAAAATTTATCACCTGCTGCCAAAAGATGCGCCTATACTCGCGGGATCGTACGCAACAGACGTAGTAATTTTGCGAATAGCACCAAAGCGCTGTGAAGACCTGTTAGGTGAACCTTACATTAATAATTGGCCGATTGTATTATTTAATTTTTTAAATACTAATAAAAATAAATTTTATTAAATCTATTCATATATGCTCTCTTATAAATATTATTTTTATAAACGCTATTATACGTACATATAATGTGGAAATGTGCTAGTATAGTAGAACCTCGTAGCTTTGGAAATCATCGAGCACCTCACGGTTGACACGGAAGAGCAATAGGATCCCGGATACAATCGTGATGGAGTAGCTGAAGCGTACTCTACTCATTATTTGACTAAAGGATTTATCACTGTTACTCTCTGAAGCGTATTCTACTCATTATTTGACTAAAGGATTTATCACTGTTACTCTATGTCCAAGACTATGCGCTGATGTAATTTTTTTTTTTGAAAATGAGCGACTCTTCAAACTAGTTCAGTGAAAGGCAGTACTAACACGACGGTACTTGAGATGCGCCAGCAAAAAAAAAGAACGCATTTGTTGACTAATTGACGAGTTATCGAACCCGGTGACGAGATAGAATATTAGCAGAGCGAACAGACTTCGGAGCGCCTTCTGCTCAATGTCGCCACGGACGGAGTTGCGATTGAGAGGGCCGGCCGAACGGTGAGTTCGGAACCAGATTGCGGCGTACGCCAGAAGCAGAGTGAGCACCGTGAAGGCGTCAAAGAACAGATGCCAGGCGTACCTTAAAGAGTCCATTGATTTTTTTCAGTGGTCATAAAACTCGAATATTTTTCATCATCACTTTCATTTTGCGATAGCGTCATTTTCGGCGCAGGCGTTATAACATGCCTACATTGCTACTGTTATTCGAGATGGGAGACATTGTGGAATCATCCTAAGTATTAAGGGTAAATACCATCAGTGGGGTGCTTCTACGTTAAATACCGTAGCCGTAACTGTAGTTTTCAATGGAATTTTTTTTCTTGTGTGTCGTTTCTAACCATTGAACATTCGTTGATGCGCCGAGTGCGAGTGGCGGGTTGCACAGCTGAATACGCGTGTCGTCGAGGAGCGCAATTCCTGTGATCATTGTCGATATTGTATGGAGATAGGCTGGCATGCATACGACGAAGATGTAGCGACGGGTAGACCAGATTCGATGTCTGATACGTAGTGTATTTATAAATCTTTTTTTTTCATTAAAGCCCGAATCCGTTATTTATAGATAACTTTTTCATATAACAATAAGGAAAATAGCTCGATGTAAAATATTGCTTAAAAATTAATTTAAAGGAAAAATGAATATTGGATGCAATGAATACGGAGTTTTAGATTAGGGAAGATTTTAGTTCACTGCAGGCAAGGAAGCGATTACTGTATCGGAAAGGCGATCGATGCGAAGAGATCAAATGACATTGTGGCAGCGATGCCCGTCTGGAGGCAGTGCACGATAATGTAGGGCGAAAGGATCCAGAAGCAGACTCGTCTGCCAAGATGCAATTTGAGGGATGGTTTTTAGCTCTTAATTTTTGGATTTTAGTGTTGGTTTTTTTTCTTCTAAATAACAATGAGACAATGAGAGAAATAGAATGTTAAAGTGCTTGGTTGGTTGGTTTTTTTTTGTATACAGGGCTGTGTTTACTTTTTTTTATATATGTACATATCTTAATTTGCACCGTCAACCAACCAAAAATGTAGTTTTAAATTAATGAGAATATTTATTTTTTGAAATCTGTACAATCATATATGTAAAATTGCCACCTGTAGACCGGAATGCCGGTGATACCGTAAAAGACGTTGACCCACTCGAATAGAAGACAAACACATTGCATGAAGCAGAGGCCGGACAACAAGATTCCTGGATAGACTGTCTTTTTTTGCTTCTCTTTATTTCCTTCATTTTCATCCTTTTTTCAGTGCCAATTTTCCCTCTATTTTCCGGCCTCTCTTTTGCAGACGAAGCTGCTTTAAGCTTGACAAAACTTTCAGTCTCCTTTCTATACGGAATACAAATTTACGACCATTAATTTCTTACCCCATTTTACGGCCCCTTTCTTTCCTTACCCCATTTAACGCCCCTTACTTTCCTGCCCCATTTAGGACCAGAGGTGGGAATGGGCCGGCCCGGCCCGGCCCGGCCGGCACGCTGGCCGGGCTGGCCCAGTTTCCCAAGGGCCCGGGCTGGGCCCAAGAAAAGTTGGGCCCATTCCCACCTCTGTTTAGGACCCCCTAAATTTTCCTACCCCCATTTTACGGTCATTACTTTCTTGCCCCATTTTACGGCCCCTTACTTTCCCTCTTCCATTTTACGGACAACCTACCAACCACACTTGGTCCTGCCTGAAGGGTGCGCGCAGTGCGCGTGCATGAGGCAGATGTTGCCAAAGAGGCCGATGACATTGAAGAAGCCCACTGCCACAAAGAGCAACACTCGACCGGCTTGCGGCAACATTTCGGTGCAAGGGCGATCTGGGAGAGGAAGAGGGAGGGAGAGAAGAGAGTGACCGGTAAACAAAACAGAAAGCGAGTACCTGTGGATAGAGAAAAGAAAAAAAGAGAGCGACCTTGGATTGAAAGAGAATGAGAGAATAGCGAAAAATCGTGAGATATTAAATATAAGCGTAGTTTAAATGAATGCACGTACATATATGTATATGTATGCATATTTTTCATGATATTTTGTAATGATTATTATATCAAGTGTGTTCAATGGTGTAATAAATTATAATTAAATAAGTTGCTTATTAAAAGGTCGGTAATTAAAAGAAAGATTGCTTGATACCTGGCTAGAACATTGTCATCAATCTTGCTTAACCTTGCGAGCAAGAGGAGGCATTTCAGTAACGCTTCTTGAGAGGACGCGTGGAAATAATAGCCGTAATTCTCGTGATCTTTCTTCGTAGATTTCCTGGAAGTGAAGAGAATGAGAAAGAGAGAGAGAGAGAGAGAGAGAGAGAGAGAGAGAAGGAGAAGGAGAGAGAGCGAGAGAACGAGAGAGAAGGAGAGAAAGAGAAAGAGAGAGAGAGAGAGAGAGAGAGAGAGAGAGAATCGGTATGCGGGTCCCAGGCTGAACGCGCAATGGATAAATCTCCTAAAATCAGACAAGTGCATGTGCATAATGTGTGCCCAGATTTTTGGCGTGAACATTTAAAACATTCTTTGTGGTGTGCATTTATACACGTTTTTATTAAATAATTTCAAAAGTTTTAAGGGGAAAATATTTTTCATGTAATTTTATGAAGGATAACACTCTGCAAATGCAAAAGTCAGTATTTCTTTAAACGTTCACTAAGTGTCTAAAACGGCTTAAAGAGACACGGGCTCTGATTTAATTTACTTTAGATTTAAAAAGATGATGCGCAGAGTAGAGAAAACGGTAGCACAGTATGTTGTTTCAAGACAGAGTTAGCTAGATATATATAGAGAGAGAGAGAGTGAAAGAGAGACAGATAGAGAAAGGGGATACATAAATTGAAAAACGAGAAAATGCGAGAGAGAAAGAGAGCGAGAGAGATAATGAGAAGAACGCGAAGTAGCGAAAAAGAAGGAGACATGACATCGTTTGGGAGGGAGAAATATGTGTACATAGAGAGCGAGAGGTAACGCGAAGAAGAGAGGATGTGAGAGAAAGCAAGCAAGATAGAGATAAAAATAGAGATAGTAGGCATTCAACATGGGAAGTAGCTTCACCTTCTCGCTTAATATTTACCGTTTGGCTAGCTAGTATGTATATATGCATTTCTAACCACCAGAGTATATGGAGACCAGTGGTGTCAATTGTATGGGCAGGCAATTGAGGATAATGCTCTCTCTCTCCCTTTCCTTCTCTCTCTCTCTCTGTCTTTCTCTCTCTATCAATCTCTCGGTCTGTCCCTCTCTCTCTTTCTCTCATCTTCTTCTCACACTGGGTGCAAACACCGTACATCAAAAACATAAATAGCGTCAGCGCTACCGCGCTGCAGCCAATGTGTCATCTTTCTGCTAACCAAAGAACAGTTGAATCATGGCCAAGCTGCAACCATTTTGACGTGTTTGCTACAAGTACATTGAGAGAGAGGGACAGAAGAAGAGAGAGAGAGAGAGATAGAGAAAGACAGAGAGAGAGACAGAAAATGAGAGAGATAAAAGAGACAGACAGATGGACAGAGAATGAGAGAGATACACGTACAGAGGGAGAGAGAATGGATAGATAACGAAAAGTGAGAGCGAGAGGTCATGAGAAGACATTTCAACGATATGGAGGGATTCAGAAAAGTATGATATTATCACTTAGTTTAATTACTTAATTAATTATATTAATTAGCCAATTAATGTGCTCTAGTAGTGAACTTGGCTCGTTTAACGAATAGGTTTGGATAAACACCAACTCTAAATTACATTTGTCACGTCTTTTATCGGTTGGGACAACTCGATTCGAATTGCCTTATCACATCGAAATTTCGTATGCAAAGATGCACTTTTGGAATGAGTTCTTTCTCAAAGGCATTCATTTCTCTTGTCATTCCCATCGCTTCAGTCAACCGCGAGTGGTCGCCGCTCTTCTGCTCTCCTTCTCCTTCCTATTCGAGAAATGGAGACGTACGATACATCCTTCTCTGCGAACATCGCTTTCCAGCCTACGCGTTCGTCGATTATGCTTGTTAATCTGAACTAAAAACTTGTTAATAGTAATGATTTGTAATATTTTTTTTAAGAAAAGGCTTTGCTTTTCTTTTACAAATTTGTTCTATTCTAAATTTTACTTAGAGTTATTCTCAATCGACAATATGTACATGATTATTGATAATTTCTTTCTTGTAGGACCAATGCTCAATTAGCTAAATATCTTGATTGATTCTTTCCTTGCAGTTACGTTCATGGACCAGTTCTTTGTCGACAGCGCGACGCTCGTCTTGACCCTCTTCACCGTTTTCGTCGTTCTCGCTGGCTTAAGCCTTATCGGAGTACGCGAATCTACTCACAATATTCAAAAGGAAAAAAATTCATTACATCAAAGTTCCTCAGATTTGACGATAAATCAAAAAAGTGACGAGAAATATTCTGCCGCCATTTCAGCTCGAAGTCGCGAGTGCTCTCCTCTACTACGAACAGCTCTTCACTCCGATGCCAGATTGGAGTCTCGCCGATGTCAGGAAACGAAAAATAGAAGAAAAAAAACGCAATTTTTTAGAAAAATTAATGAACGGTATTCAGAGTGAAGAATAGTCTGCGACATTTTCATATATTCATTCGAGATATAATACACTTACCATTAGCAGGACTTATTATTATATTACTAAATATACATATATTCACTTACAATTAGCACTCGATGTATATGCATGCATCATGCAATTTTTAGGCAAGGATATCGTATAGAAGTTTTGACATGCGTTTTTTTTCCAAAACAATTTTTAGGCAAGGATATCGTACCGAAATTTTGGAATGTTTTTTTCGAAAACAATTTTTAGGCAAGGATTTCGTACTGAAGTATTGTTATGTTTTTTTATCGAAAACCAATAAAACTAAGTCTTTTTTACAGACTTCCGACTCGAAGACGATCGAGCCGACCAGGAAGACATCGACGACCAAGACGGGCACGGATGAAGCGTTGCGCAAGACGATGGAACGAGAGATCGGCGATGATGCGCCAGAGAACGCAGGCGACACAGTCATGGTCAGCCGGCTCGTTTCTTCCTAGACTGGTACTCATCCTAGCCTCCTGGACTGGAACCCATAAAGGGACTGATGTCAATGATATGTATAAGATATAATTTATTCTACTTATCAAGCTTGATATAAAGTACTATAACTAAACAAATCACCTATCATATCTATCTCGCTGATTTCAGGACTTTCAAGAGGAGACCTGGGAGGCATGATAGGGTCTGCTGGTTCATTCATGGGTTCATACTTTAACCAAGTTGCTAACGATGGACTCTGTTTTCTAACGATAAGATGTCTCGCTCTCATACTCTTGTCTCTCTCTTTCTTTCTTTCTTTCTCCCTCCTCTCTCTCTCTCTAATCTCCATTCCCTCTATGCTTCTGGTGCCTGTGATTCTGCTCGTTACGTTGGCTGCCTTCACATCCTGGCTCCTTCCCCATTTCTTCAGTATAAAAGTATCCTCCGTGCAGTTATCGAGTTATCAGACACTCTGCAATTACATTAAAGAAAAGCCAAATAACGACGGAATATCTAGGAAAATATGAAGTATGTAAGTTTGTTCGAAAGTATGAAAATGAAAAATCACAAAAAATTGATTTTCAAATAGCTCAATAATAGAAGTAAAGTTTTTCAAAGAAAATTTATTGTATTATAAAAATATCAGCATAATTATTTTTCCTTCTTTCTTTTTGGAATTATCCTTTTTGGAGTCTTCATTTTTTTTTTACCAAGGTTGCTCTTTCTGCAATGGATGTAATAGAATATTAATTTGTTTGAGTCTTAAAAAAATCTCAGGCATAGCCCCAAAAAGGGGCACTTTACTACAGTGGCTGTGTTATGCGAAGTAACCCTTCCAATGCTCCGCTTCCGAGAATCTCTACAGCGTTCTCTCAATCTAGTATCTTATCTTTTTCTTTTAACGAAATAGTAATAATGATGCGTTACTTCCTAAGTGATAAAATGATAGAATGATATACGGCAAATGACACGTTCGCTTCATACGCCTCTTGAGAACACTTCTTCGTGTATGCGTACGGAGTGTTCAGGGTCTAACCGCACTTGATATTATCTCAACGTATAATTCTTTCTGCAGTCTCTACAGCTAACACTTTCTTGTTATCTCTGTTTGTCTCTACCCTCTCTCTCTCTCGTTCTCTCTCTCCTACTCTCTCCCATTCTCTCTCCTCTTCAACAGTCTGCTGCCGTTATGTAAGTACTGTGACGATGACCTCATTACCGTTGAATGCTAATTAGCCGAACACTTGGTGCGTCAGCAACTCTCTGATTCTCACAACAAGTGAGAGCGAGAGTGACAGATAAAGAAAGAGAGAAAGAGACTGAAATAGAGAGAGAGAAAGAGAGAGAGGAGAGAGAGTGCTTCCGGGAAGAAAACTAGCTTAAGAGTACTAGAGACGCTGACGACATCCTCCATGCTCTCCTACCTCACAGGGCTTGAAGAGGACAAGAATCATGAAGGCAGCCATGCGATGTTTTGTTGCCGACAGGGCAGCCAAACGTTTTCCTCCCGGCACGAATATTTTTTTGAAATATTCAAATATGATCAGGAACATAAGGCCTCAATGACTCCTATGTATGTATGTATACTTAACTCAATTCCAATGTCTCAAAACACTTGTAACTATAGTTCCTTTCTGTATAGTGACTATATACATAACTATGTATGTAACAAGATGCATAACTGTTCTTTCTATGTAGCTATATAGCCCTTTTTTACAACGCACCTTGCAAACGATCGCAGATTGCAAAAATAGAAGAACAAGAAAAGAGACGTTATTTTTAACACAATCAATTTAATTAATGGCGAGAATGAGGCGATGCCTAGTCTTGGAAACCAAGAAGACTCTTTGTGATTTTCCTTGGTGGCATCAAACCAAGCAATTAAAACTCTGAATAGATAGACTCTTGAAAGATGCAGAGTATTCTGTTTGTCAAAATTTTCTTCTTTATACTATTTTATGTTAGAATATGATCATTCAAAATTAGAGCGAGGTTCCAGCGAAACTTTTCTCTTTAATCTTTTTTTTAATGACAATTGCGCCGCAGATTAGACATTTTCGTTTCAGGTATACACACAATATTCCCTCGCTCCTTATTCGTCGTACATACTTGTAAGCTCCGCCCCTCACTCCCCGGGGGTACTCTTTCTCTCTATCTTTTTTTTCTCTCTTTCTCTGTCTCTCTCTCTCGCTGTCTCCTTTTATCTCTCTACCTCTCTTTACCTCTATATCCCTCTCACTCGTTCTACCAATTCTCGCTCTCTCTTTCAATTCTCTCTTTCTATTAATTATCTTTCTCTATCAATTCGCTCTCTCTCTCTCTATCTCTCTCTCTCTCTCTTTCTCTTTTCTTCTTCCTTTTTCTTCTTATGTCTCGAACTCGGCGAGAGTGACTTCTCTCACAACGGGCATCTCAAGGTGCACAAAAGATAATTCGTCCATAATTTGCAAGAGTCTTCCTTCTGCTTCTGCTGCTGCTGCAACCTTCCTTCTCCTTCACCTAATGAGGCTCGCGCTCCTCCATCGTCGTCTTCATCGGCACGGTGTCTTCTGATGTAAACTTACTCTCTCTTTCTCTTTCTCTCTCTCGCTCTCGCTCTCTCTTTCTCTCTCTTACTCTCTCTCTCTTTTCCTCTCTCTTACTCTCTCTCTCTCTCTCTCTTCCTCCCTCTCTCTCTCTTCCTATCTCTCTCTCTCTCTCTCTATCTCTCTCTCTGACACAGGCACACTTTCTTTGATACAGTTTCGTCATTCTGGTCCGCTTCGAGTCTCAACGTCGGTCGACTCTTGTTCTCTCTATCTCGACTAACAGCGACTTCCATCTAACCTTTCGTCATCGCACAAAGATGCCAAGGAAGCTCTCCTTTAGGGTAAGAAGTATCATTCTAGAAGCGAGATTGCTCAGTATCTTAGTAGTTTAGTTAATTTTTTTAAAGTTTTCAATATTTTTTATGATAATATCTGAATTTGACCGGAAAAAAACAAGACGAATAAAAAAGAAAATTTTCAAATTGTTTTTTTTCTTTTCCGATGAAAAAGGACCGGTCGAAAAGTTATCTAGTCGCCGCTGGCGAGGCAATGTCGGACCAAGATCATAAGGTAAGCGCAATTTTGAGAAGAAAATTGTTTCTTTTTTTAGAACTGAAATAATTTCCTCCTTTTTGAATTTAGTTTCTCCCTATCACCAACTATATTAGTAATGATGCGATCAGAGAGAGAGAGAGACAGAGAGAGACAGAGAGAGAGAGAGACAGAGAGAGACAGATAGAGAGAGAGAGAGACAGAGAGAGACAGAGAGACACAGAGAGAGAGACAGAGAGAGACAGAGAGAGAGAGAGAGAGATTGAGAGACAGAGAGAGACAGAGAGAGAGACAGAGCGATGTAGAAAGAGAACGAAAGATATCGGATAACTAAAGCAAAATTGTGCTGGGAAAGTAAGAAAGAACGCCTCTGCATGAGGAAAGAGAGAATCAATAAGTATCAATAATGGGGAGAAGTTAATTCTCCAGCAAAGTAGTGATCGGTGAATGTTTCACAAGAAGTGGGAGGAGTAAGTGCGAGGAAGATAAACGATAACAAAGTTGTTTACATATATGACTTATCACAATGGCATTTCTAATGACCGACTTTCAGACATCTCTTATGTTAGTATTAGAAAAGGCTATTGCGAGCATTTCCAACGTTGTGCATTTATTTGCGTAACGAAATTCTTTCTCCACCTGTAAACTGTCGTCTTATCTGTTATATTTACGCATTCTTTCCCCCTTTATCTTCTCCTAATTTATCACTGAGCAAAGTCCCTAGGTGTGGAATAAACTTGTAACTTGTTGTATCTACTTTGTCTTTTTCATCGACGCCAAATGAGTGTTTTTATCGTCTTCTTCTTCTTCTTCTCGCTACTACTTGGTTTTAGTGAAAGGATACAAGACAGCCTAAGCTCATAAGTCTCCTACATTATTTAATGAGCACAGCATAGCTTCTGGCCGTCTTTCATACATTTGTCACAACTAACAAATGACATGTACATACATACATACTTACATATGTGTGTTAATTAATTAAGGTTGTTTTTTTTCTCTTCTTTTTTCTTCTTCATCTTTTCATTGCAATCATTTTGAAGAATACTTTAGAGCAGAATAGTTCGTGAACACGATACTTTCTGAACATGATAGTTCAGCTCGCGCACGACATTGGCGACTTTGACGGTCGCGGCAAGAAGGACAAGCTGCATCGTCTGCTCGTCGAGAATCCTTTTCCAAGGGGTGAGCACGAGAATGTAAAATAAATAAAATTATTGGATGTGCTCAAACACATCGATTTTATCTGGCTATGTTTATACCAAGAAGACTTCTTCTTTTCTTCATTCGATGCTTGTACAATGAATATAAAAAAATTGTTTTATTAAAAAAATATTCTTCAATATATGTAGACGCCATCATAACTCGCGCGCGCTCCGCCGACTGCCTGACGCCTTGCGGTAGTCGCGCGGCGTGTGGCTGCGAGACAGCGACCACAAGCAGCAGCATGAACGTCGCGCGCGATAAAGTCGCGCGGGACCCTCTCGCACGAGAGCGCGAGACGTCCTCCTCCGCCTCGACGTCATCGGCTCCGCAGCCGTGCGCCAACGAGAAGAGCAAGTCAACGAGGGCGTCAATGAAGGAGAAGAAGACTTCGTCGATGGCGAAGGGGTCCAGATGACTTGACCGACTGAAGAAACGCTGATAGAATGAAGAGAAGTCAATTATTAGAGCAAAATAGTTCATGAACAGAATACTTTCTGAACAATCATCTTTTTTTTCTAGCCTTTTTCTTGCTATTACATAACATTAACTGTATTGGATTGACAATGAGTTTTTTATTTATTGATTTTTTTAATCGCCTCGAAATGCGTTGTTGTTATTGTTATTGCATGTGCGTAAGCAGCTAGGCATGTCTTGAAAGCGAAAATGCTTATAAAACTATGTTTTAGAGTTGAAAACACCTTCTTTACTTAATTATGCAGCCAATGTTGTCTAGATTTTCCTTTGATAAGTATTTCCGACATAATGCTCTTTAACAATAAGTTTCACCTTTGAACACTTATCTATGAGATATGCCTAGCGTAATGTCATAATGGACCTGTCGTTTCAAGTCATACATATGTCCTATGCGATGTGATCATGCAGGACATATAGAACTTGTTGGAACAGTCGCATTTCCTTTTTATGTTTAAAAATCCTTCTTTTTTGGGCCAGCAACAATGTTTCTGCTTCATGCTTTCAACATACATACATATGTATGTCTTACGTTACCGCGATCAGTACACGTTGAAAACTTGAGTAATGTGTCTGTAATGTTGTGAAGACAAGGCGATTCTCAAATAAAAATGTTTAATTTCTGCTACTGACACAACCGTATATTACAAACAAATTGATCATGCTTATTCTTTTTTTAGACCAAAATCAGCAAAAGACACAAAAATATATGGCAAACACATAAAATAGCGAGGGCTACACGTGAGCGGAAAGCTTGTTGCATCATGACATCTATCTATTCTATCGATTAAAGAATGAAAGAAATGTTTTTGAAGGCACTCGATGAAAGTGATAAGCGAGCGATGTGAGAAGGGAAAGAAGGCGCCGTGTAAGTGAGAGAAGAGGAGCGAAAAGAAGCAGGAGAGGTTACAACAGCTTCCTAACAGAATTGTGTGCTGATACAACTATTGAGCATATTTAGGAAGGGGATAGAGGCAAAGTGATAAGAAATGTTGTGCGTTTGTGCGTGTTCTAAATTACCTAACAAACGCTTTAAGTAGCCCTAAAACTTGAACATGACTCGAGGGCGAGAGAGAGAGAGAGAGAGTGAGAGAGAAAGAGAGAGAGAAAGAGGCATGGGATTTAGAGAGACGCGACTACGGTGGTTGCAATAAAAATGGAACTCGATTGCGCTTACTTTGGATGTACTTATGATTGTTAGAACCCTTTCTACTGCGTGACGAAAATGACTATGCAAACAAGTAGATTGTATGGTATGCAGAGGAGGGAGAAGGAGGCCGAGGAAGTGGAAGAGAAGGAAGAGGAGGAAAATAGATCGCCCACGGGCACGTCGTTGCTCTTCATCGGCTCGGCGTCTAGATGAAATTGCTGGAGCGAAGAGGCGAACGAAGAGGCAGAGTCGGTTACAGCCGTCTCGGACGAGTCGGCGTCACTGCAAAATTTTTTGAATTGATTTTTTTTATTATTCCTAATGATAATTGAACAAAAAAAGCAAACAATCAAACAAAAAAAGGCAAATAAAATTGTTTTCTTTTAAATTTGTCTTATATTAAAAAAAAAGGATTAAAGAACCCCCGCACTGCGCTTACGGCTGAGCGCAAAAGGTGCGGAGGTAGTCGATCGAGCAGCGGTAGCGGCAGCACTGGCGAGCGACGCCGAACTGATACGAGCGACGCTCGGTGAGCTGGCCTGCAGGCAAGGTTTTTTTCGTGCTTCTATTGGTAAAGAGGCTTTCCAGGGACCGTAAAAACTGTTCAGGGACCGTAAAATATATCTTATCTTAGTACCATCCATATTAATATTAAACAAGAATTCTTTTTTACATCGCTTACCCTTCCCTTTCCTTTCTCTTTCTATTTCGCTCTCTCTCTCTCACTCTCTTTCTCCCTCTCTCTATTATTATGATTCCGGATGTCAATTGCACGTGTGATCGCATTCCGATTGTGCTGCATGCAGGCAATGGAATGTATCCTTCGAGTCGGAAGGACAACGAGTGAGCGAGACGGTTAGACAGCGAAGACGAGAGAAAGAGAGAGAGGGAAGAAAGAGGGGAAGAGAGGAAGAGCGCGATAGAACGAGAGAGAGAGAGAGAGAGAGAGAGTGAGAGACAGAGACAGAGACAGAATATGAGAAAGTAAGCGAGAGGAGAGACAGACAGGGAGGACTGCAGGAAGTTGGAGCATGAGCGAGCATGTGAATACGGAATGTGTACGCGTTTAGAGAGAGAGAGAAAGAGAGAGAGAGAGAAAGAGAGAGAGAGAGAGAGAGAGAGAGAGAGCGAGCGAGGGAGAGAAAGAGAACTGAAGAGAGAGAGAGAGAGAGAGAGAGAGAGAGAGAGAGAGAGAGTAGGAAGTGTGAAGATGTAAGAAAGAAGGGAAGAGAGCGAAAGGAATTCCTGCAGCGCCTGGTATTGATGATCAGATATGCTGATAATCTTATTTATATTAGATTGCAGCATTGCAACGAAAACAGTTTTTTAGAGCAGAAACTATAAAAAAATCAAACGGGCAAAGTAATCACTCTAATTCAAATAATAAAACACTCTCCATTCTCTTGATAACATTTCTTAAATTAACATCTTCAACGGATTTTCAAGCATTATCACTTCAAAATACAAACGGAAGGAAATAAATAAATTGATCTTTCGACTCCTCTATCGCAGAAATCATGCTAGCTACATGATTCGTGAACAACAAAAAAACAAGCGATCTTACGAAAGGACCACCCGGCATCTGGCAGAGGTCACATCATTTCTCTACGATTATAATTGCACAACTCTCTATCTTTCTCTTTCTCTCTCTTTATATTTCTCTCCCTCTCACTCCCTCACTCTATTTCTCTTTGACTCCCTTTTCTCTCACTATCTCTCTCTCTCCCTCTCTCTCTCTCTCGTTGACTCTCTCCCTCCTAGTTTGGCTCTCGCTCTATTTCACTCACTCCCTCCCTCTCTCTCTGTTCAGCTCTCAATCTCTTTCCCTTTTTCTCGCCTACACTTCTTTACATGCCACTGATATTCCAATGAATTTTTTTTGCTGTCCTATCTCCATTTCTCCTTTTCTCTCTTCTCCCATGGACTCCGTGTGCACGGCTACAGTTTTACTACGACGTCATAATGCAGTTCGTTGAATACGATCAAGAACACTGTTTTTTTCTTGCTATTGTTTTTGCTCGCCCAATTTTTTTTACTTATATATATATATATATATATATATATATAATTTAAAAAAAATTTAAAACGTTTGTATCCCTAAAATACGGCCCTAGAAAAGAATAAGAGCAGTCTTACTGGATGACGGCCCGTTGACACCGTGCTCGCAGAGCTGCACGATCGTCGTCGTGAGTTTCGAGCCACAGAGGCGCACCTTAAAATTGTTGTTGTTGTTGTCGTTGTTGTTTGTTTGTTTGTTTTTTAAGTCAATCCATCAGTCAATATATCACTCAATCAATCAATATCTTTTCAAAAGATTTTAAGAAAAGCATAACCCTAATATGTGTGAGATCGGAGAAAATTAAATACTTTTGGTTATAAAAATAAAAAAAAGTTATGACTAAAATGACTAAAAGATTTATAAAAATATTAATGGGTAAAACTTTTTTTAATTTCTTGTCTACCGTACCATTCCAGCGACGTGCAGAGGGCCAAGCATGAGCATGACAGCGGCGATGAGAAGGAGCGAGAGGAGCAGGTGCCGGTTGTTCTTGTTCATCATCTGCATCTTGGCCTTTCCGAGAGAGCTTCCTCTTTCCTTTCGCGTTCTCTCCTCCCTCCGCCCTCTCCAAGCTGTGCTATAAAATATATATATTTTTATATATTTTTTTTCTTTATTTTCATAAAGCTATCTGCGCAAATACTAGAAGAAATCATTTAAAGAACGGCGAAAAATAAAATAAATATATAAAAAAAAATCTATTGGAAATGTCATCATGAATACCTAAGCCCTTAGACTTAGACTATAATGTGTGTATGCCCGTGGGCGCGGAACAAGGCGGGGACACTCTCCGGCTGGCTATGTTGATGTCTGTGGGGGGATGGAAGGGAGGAAGAGAACAGGGAGACGGGAGATGGGGGAATGGATATGATCAAGATTGAGAGCGGAGCATGCATGGGAACTGTGAGACGATCGGCGGGCACCATTTCTCTCTCTCTCTCTCTCTCTCTCTCTCTCTTTCTCTCTCTCTCTCTGTCTCTCTCTCTGTCTCTGGTATCTCTCTTATCCCTAATCTCTCTCTCTCTCTCTCTCTCTCTCTCTCTCTCTCTCTTTCTCTTTCTGTCCCTCTCTGTCTCTCTCTTTGTATATATGTATCTTCTCTTGCGCTGCCTTTTTTCTACATCTCTATATCTTAGGTAATTTCACTCTCTTTCTATCTCCCCCATTTTTTTTTATCATTTCTCTCTTTCTCGCCCTTCTCAGACCCCTTCCGCTGACAGCTATCTTCTCTCTCTCCTCACTTTCTCGTTCTGTATCTCTTTCTCCACTCTATCTCTCTCTCTATCTCTCTCACACACTCTCTCTCTCTCTTCATTTGCAAGTCCGTGGGTATTCGAAATCATCTTGCGACCAGAATCGTCCGATTAAAGTTCAATATACTTATGTAGCTTGTGGATACTTACATGTATTGCCCATTATGCACATGTATCTTTAAAAATAAGCATAATAAGGACCTTGAAAAAAAGCATGGTAATATAGCATTCATCAATAAGGTTATTAAGACATTTCAGCACTCCTTGGGTTAATGCATCTTGCTGGTTCAAAACGATAAGTGGACTGAACTACGAAATGTCACAAAGGAATAGCCAGCGAGCCATCGATGAAGAGAGAGAGAAGTAAGAGGAGTGAGAAAGAATGTGGTGGAATAGAGAGAAAGAGAGAGAGAGAGAGAGAAAGAGAGAGGGAGAGAGCGAGAGAGAGAGAGAAGGAGTTAGCGGAGGCAGAGAGAGAGGTACAAAGCGAGGACATGATCATGGCTCTGACCGACAAATGAAAAAAAGAACAAAAACTTCCTTTTTTTCAAAGGGCGCACGTTTCTTTTACAAAAAAAAAGAAGCGTAGAAAAGGATCTGCGAGTGCAGACGACGAAATGAAAGAGACAGTGATGGCAGGAGAATTCGTCTCTCTCTCTCTCATTTTTTGTTCGTCTGTGAAACTGTGAAAACGACACGGAGAGATCGACTAGACCAAACTCTCTCTTTCTCTCTTTCTCTCTCTCACTCTCTCTCTCTCTCAATCAAATGAGTTTCAAGTTATTGTTCGTATTAGTACATATTATAGTGAAAACGCAGTTTATAAGATGTAATAAAAAAAATTTACATATAGACAAGAACTATTTAAATCAAGTGTAGAAATTTAATTATATATCTTTTCATTTTATCGAAAGAAAATAAGACGTTTTTACGTCCACTTTGCCACTTCAATGCTCTGCCTTCACAAGATCTCCAACGTGCCTGAATCAAAGATCTGCAGATCAAACGTAGACAGGAGGGAGAGGAGACAAAGAAAGAGAGAGAGAGAGAGAGAGCGGGAGAAAGGGAGAGGGAGGGAGAGCGAGGCAGAGAGACAGAAAGAAGAGAATGAGGGATTGAAAGAGAGAAGATGAAAGGGCAGGCAGACAGAAAGGAGACAGAGCATGGAAGAACAAAGAGCATACGAACAGAAAATGAGGGAGAGAGAGACAGAGACAGAGACAGAGACAGAGACAGAAAGAGACAGACAGAGAGAGAGAGAGAGAGAGACGGAACGAGAGAGAGAGTGAGAGAGAGAGAGAGAGAGAGAGTTACAGAGAGGTAGACAGTTGAGCCAGTCAATGCATGCCCTGTCCACGATCGCCCACCCCAATAGCTCGCAGATTATGACGTGACCAGAAGAAGAATAAGAAGAAGCCGGCACTAAATGTAAAGTCTGCCTTGTTTTGCTTCTGTTTGGATGCCCTTTATGTGTAGTTCAATTCGGCATCATTGTGGATCTGCTATATATCACATCTTTATGTATATCCACAAAAACAGATCTCGCAATATGCACATGAATCAGGTTGAAAACCGATCTCTGAACTGATATTCTCTCTCTCTCTCTCTCTCTCTCTCTCTCTCTCTCTGTCTCCCACCTCTCTCTATCTCACTTTCTTCATCGCTCTCTCCCTCTCTTTACGATTATCTTTGTAGCTCTCTCTCTCTCTCTCCCTCTCTCTCTCTCTCTCTCTGCCTTCTCCGGTCCTATAACCGTGCAATGTTGAAGATTCTGGATTGGCCTTAAAAATGGCATTTATTGAATCGAGTCACAAGAACATCAGACATGAATCGGAGTACCACGTCTCGGGTGGCGCGCGTAGCGGGCGCAGAGGAGAATTACATGGCGAGGTAATCGGTAAATGCGTAATATGTAAATGTGAGGAAGTAATAAAGGATAAATGCAATGCAACCATAGCTGACATAGGGAATAAATGCTACTGTCAACTTCTTGGAAACACAGTAAAAGATGCGGGGTAGTTGGACTTGAAGCCCGTAAAGCCAAGATGTGGAGACTACAGTAGAATTTCTACTGTCGAAATCTGGGAGGGGGGGGGGGGGTGTGGCTCCGGGAAGGTCCAAAGTCTCATGGTGGGCATGTAAAATAGGGGGCTCCTTTTTAGCCCTGAGTGAGCGGAGATATACATAGCGGCAGGCTTTTGGTGGAATAATGCATAAGGTGGAACTCAGAGAAAGCAAAAAAAGGAGAACAAGGCACAGTGAGGAGAAGCTACCGATTCTGATACATGCAACCAATAGAACAGCAAAGAATGGGTCTCTTTGATTGCGAGCTCCTAAAATGGACATTTAACAGCAGAATACAGCATAAATTCTCGATAATTACCACAAATAATTGCAAATTTAAATTGCTAATAGAGCACTCCAAAGAGCATGGCAAGAATTTAATAGGAAGAAAAAAACACGTTTCAAACTGAATTACATAAACGCGTAAGTTTCTAAAGAATAATATGCCAATGAATCTCACAAAAAATCTCACAGAGTATAAGAGAAGAAGAAGAGATAGAAAGTGCATGTCTAGGAATGCGCTCGAAAAAAATTCTCCTGAGGATTGCACAAATCTTATATATGCTTCAACAGTAAACAAGATTATTATGCCATACTAAAACATTAAGTATGTCATAAGAGAAGAAAACATAATTGTATTAAATGAAATAAAGCACTAGACCAAGCATACAGAATAGCAGAAAAAAAGTAATCTTCAAAACGATCTACTCTCAAAGTGAGATCTACACACTTCGTGAGCGAAGAAATAAGGATTATGAATGGAGGAAGTATCGTGAATCGGGTGCTTATATTAATTGCATAATTCAGCAATTTATTTCCCGCTTCCTCCGTTCTCTTCCGTCTTGACACCATTCGTGAGCTTGTTGTTCTGCAAAAAAAAATATATATATATATATATATATATAAATTGGATTTTTGGGCAAGAACTGCACAAAGTAAAATAAAATATCAAGATTTCTTGAGCAAGATCTGAACAACACCTAATTGATTCTAAAGAGAAAGTTTTGAAGAAAAATATAAAAAAATAAATATAATAAAAAAAAGATAAAAATTGGCGCAATTGTACATGAAAACATCAATGGCTAAACGGGTACTTCCTCTTCTCCTTCTTACCCCTCGAATCTCTTCGATGATCATGATGTCATCGTCGTCGTCAACCATGGCCGAAGTCGAAGGCGTCGCCTGGAAAGATAGGGAGGGAAAGAGAGAGAGCGAGAGGGAGAGAGAGAGAGAGGGAGAGAGAGAGAATGAGAGAGAGTGAGAAAGAGAGAGTGAGAGAGAGAGAGGAACAGAGAGAGAGAGAATGAGAGAGAGAGGGAGAGTAGAGATTTAAGGGAGAGAGAGAAAAGAAGAGAGAGAATGAGAGAGAGAGTAGAGATTTAAGGGAGAGAGAGAAAAGAAGAGAGAGAATGATATTCGCATAAGAGTGAGGTTCTATTAGATCGCAAACCTCAGTGTACACTTCTTCCGGAGCAGCTGCACTCGCAGGGCAGATCTAAAGAATACTAAATGTTACGAAGCGTGAGGAGGGTTCTGAAGGTGAATGTTGTTTCTTTTCGAACTGGTAGAGGGTGAAAGAGAGAGAGAGAGAGAGAGAGAGAGAGAGAGAGAGAAGAGAGAGAGAGAGAAACAAAAGAATACCTGTATATGCTCGCGCAGCTCCAGATAGCTCGAGAAGCCAGCCTGACAACGCTGGCACTCTTCGACAGGAAGCGCGAGACTCCTGGATGATAAACATAGGAATTTTTTTTGGAACACCCTCGGAGGTCTCACCCAACCCACCACACCCACTTTTGGGGGCTTTCAGAGCACCCCTTTTCTCTTGGTGAATAAATATTGGCTAAACTATTAGTGATTAAAATATGTACTGCCCTCAATCTAAAGAATTCCAAGAAGGGTAAACGAATATGAATGTCTACCACGCTAAAAGTATAGCAACCAAAAAAAAAAATGAACAAATATGTTTTTGAAGATTTATATATATATCTTGATTAACACATCTTCTTTTAAAGGAGAATTTGGCATAATAATAAAAAAAAGAAGAAAAACACTTACACAGATGCCGTCGTCATTTCGTCATTTCCTTCGTTGTCCACTCGAACGCACTCTTTCTTCGGCGACGAGAAGACCTTTGGGCTGAAGATAATTCTCTTTTTTTATTATTTAAAATAAATAAACACAAATAATAACTTTGACAAAACAATAAATAGGATGAACACCTCAAACCGGGACCTAGAATAACCCGAAAACACGTACCTATACACGGACCTAGAATAACCCCAAAAACAGGTACCTAGAATAACCCAAAACATGTACCTAGAATCAACCCTAAAATACGGACCTAGAATAACCCGAGAACACGGACCAATAACAACTCTAAAACACGCAGCTCGAATCCGAACCCTAAAACACAGGCCTCCTAAACCTAGAACACGGATCTAGAAACAACCCTAAAAATGGACCTAGAATCAACCCTAAAACACGAATCTAGAATCAACCCTAAAATACGGATCAAGAATCAACCCTAAAACATGGATCAAGAATCAACCCTAAAACATGGACCTAGAATTAGCCCTAAAACACGGATCTAGAATCAACCCTAAAACACGGATCTAGAATCAACCCTAAAACACGGACCTAGAATCCTTTGAATCTTCACTGTCCTCGGCTGCATCTTCCGTCGTGTCCGCGTGCTCCATACGGATTGGAGTGCTGCTGGCGGGGTTGGAGCGGTGGCCGTGCTTCAGCTGCATAGAAAGGACACAACGTTGCATCAGGTGCTGCCTATTTTAAAAGTGGGGAATGAAAGAGTCCATCAATCGAGAGATAACCGACATGTTGATGATTTCTGAACGCGCTGATGGATGGCACCGCATAGTTGCATCCTGGCTCGGCGCACTTGTGAACGGCAAGAATGGCGTAGATCTCAGGATGTGTCTGAATGAAGGAGGTCTTGGTAAGATTTACTAAAACAAAATTTTTTATTTTATTTTATGTTAAAAAAGAATAAATACTATTATTAGCATAAGAGTTATATAGAAAACAAGCCGGTAAAGGAAGACGAATTCCAATTTACAATTGGTTAGCTATCAACCAAGTTGGCGGTGGTGAAACAAATGAAGTGCAAAGGAAATGGATGCTTGCCCCTTTAATGTGCTGCCCAAGATGGGACTTCGAAATGGTGCGACCGCAATAGGTGCACGATGTCGATGACGTCGTGGTGTTTGGCGCCTCCGAAACCGCTCTGCTGCGATCTGAACCATAATTGCTCTAAAGTACCGAGCCGGATTCGAACCCGGGCCATCTGCTTCGCACTCCCGGCCGCTTAACCACTCGGCTGACAACGCACCCGTATCCTTGTTGCTGCGCGGGGGCGACAGCGCATGCGAGCGGCGACTCGCGCGCAGTGCTTCCGAGCAGCTCGGGCTGCTCTTGAAGTGTCCCGCGTACATGACTTGCTTCGCGAACGTCTTATTGCATCCGACACAGCGATGCAGCGGCTCGTTGGTTACTTGCTCTAAAGAGACATGTTATCAATCAATAATCAATCAATTACTGTTACACACAGCGATGCCCAAAACCAGGCCCACGTCATATATTTGGACCTGGCACGGCTCGGGCTGGGCTCTACTGCTAATTTTGCGATTTTGGAAGACCCCTGTTACATACACTCACATGTCATATGTGAGTGTATGGGCAAAAAAGGGGGTCCATTCCGGGGGGGGGGGGGGTTCAGGCTACAGCAGTCTGGACATATTTTAGCACTCGAGCACACATACCTGCTTCATTGCTTCTCCGCTGATTCGGAAACGGTGTATGGCGGCGATGAGCTTCAAGTGCACTCGAGCAGAGTGCGTTGTTCTTGAAGTGTCCGGCGTACTTGGCCGCATTCAAGAAGCGCTTCTTACAGCGAATGCAATGGCGAATCTGGCAAAGCAAAGGAGACATTTATCGTAAATTTGAGCCCTTATTTTCTTGGCGGGACAAAAAATTAATGTTAAAAAGGCACAATAAGTTAAGCACAATACCTTCGGAGTCTTGTTGCGTGCCTTCGCGACATGAGATGAGCTCGCTTCTCCTCCTCCTCCGACGAGTCCTTCCTTGTCTTCTTGTTCATCTCCTCCCATCTTCGTCTTGACTGCCTTCTCTTCTCCTCCTCCTCTACTGTCTCTTTGCAACGACAGACGACGTATCAGCTCCGCTTTACGGCCCACGTGATGAGCCTGGGAATAAGAAGGGGAAAAACATATTAGCAATTAACACGATTCGTACACACGAAACAAGAGTAGTCATCATCATAGCTTAAAAGTCTACTGCTTACAATTAGACAAATTTTCAGTCTTATCCTTACTGGAAAAGAAAAAAAAGAATCGACATTTCGAGCTTAGTCAACATGTAATAGAATATATTGGCTATCTTTTGCCAGAATTATACGAATAAAGCACTATTTGGCGGATTATTACTGCCAACTAAAGTAGTAGCATCTGATTGTGAGAAGACATTGCTATGCCAGTACATAATGAGCCACATAATGAGCCACCTTGATGTGCTCTGCGACAGAGGAGAAGCGAGACGAGATGAAGGCGCAGGAAGGACACGCAAATCCGCCACTCCCGAGAATTGCAGCACGATGTATCTCGTAGTGCTTTGCCTGTATGAGAGACAGAGAGAGAGAGAGAGAGAGAGAGAGAGAGAGAGAGAGAGAAACAGGGATGAGAGACGTAGAGAGTGGGAGATAGCCAGAGAAATAGAGAAAACTGAGAAAGAGATAGTGATAGGGATAAATATTCAATAGTCATGATTAAACAACAAGAAAAGCTATGCTCAAGAAAAAAGAGACTACCATGAGATGCTGAGTAAGACTTCGCTGCCTCGCATAGCTCTGCTTGCAATGCGGACACGACACTTTCTTCGTTTCCTTATCTGAATGGGGAAAAAATAACTCCAATGACAAACTATGCTAACCCAACTCTTGGCCTTCCTATGATTTCGAGTTCTTTTAATAGAAACCTGTCAGCTAATTCGATAGTGTAATGAATTACTATAACTATTATAAACTCGTCAGGTAACTTAACTGATGACGCCAACTACCGTATACAGTAAAAATGTTGGAGCGTGGAGGGACGAAGAGTACGCTAGCAAAGGGAATGGCTGTTTTACAAGAGCTGCCATACGGTAAAAATGTTCAATGGAAATGGCCTCCCCCGTAGAAAACACAACGTCGTAACCATGGAATAATGCCGATTGACCTCTTGTTCAAGTGTATAAGGGAAGCAAATGTCCTGCCTCTGTGGAGTTGGACTGGGGAGGGGGGTTACAAACGGACAACCGGACAACCCGGGGGGGGGGGGTTTATAAAGCTGTCTCGTGGGACAGACATAGGTCTTTTGGACCATTATATTTGAGCACTGAATGGAAGAAACAGAACACATTTACGAGTGTCAGGTGTAATCATCAAAAATTATCGTGTCGGTCGGACTTTCTTAAAGTAAGTTATTTTAAGAGTTTCTTCTTTAAGATCATGTTTCGTGCACAATACACGAAATTATGTTTAAAAAAATAAGAAAAAAAACCCAATTACTTTCTCTGCTCACCATTATTCCCATCATTGTCATCATCAGATTCGAGGCTGCTCAAGTCGTCACGAGGAGTTCGACGAGTTGTTGCTGGCGTCGCAGGCGTTGGCGACCTCCTTGACATTGAGAAAAGTCGATCTGAAGAGACAAATAAAGGCATCCGAGCTTCAGCAAATGAAAATCTTCTCTGCTATATGGCCTTCTAATAACTTTGCAGGTAATTAAAAAGAAATAATCCCATAAGTAGCACCAGAATAGTTACTTTAAAAAAAACATGATTTTGATGAAGAAAAAGGGGAAAAAAACGTAGGGATCCAAAAAGGAACGAGACCAATTTTGGCCGGCTTGCCCTTCGCTGCTGCTGCTGCAGGAGCATCAACAGCAACTTTGCTATCGACAGTTGACGAGGCGAGATCGCTCTTCTAAAAAGAATAACAAGCGTATAGTTGACTTCCGAGTGCTTAGAAAATGGAAGCAAATTGAGCAAGGAGATCATAAATAAATAGTGGACAGCATAAAGCAGCTTTTATGCTGCAAGAAAAGTCGAATGACAGCGGGTTTGCAAGATACGGTAGAAATCTCTTGGGAAATGCTACCGTATCCTCGCGGGCACTCAAAATTTACAGTATTAATAATTCATCATCACAAATTATGAATACTGTAGATTTTGTAGCGAATACTCTCTAATGGAACAACTCGCTCTACTGATACATTATCAGGAGAAGCTATTGAAAAATAGTGGCACCCTTATCTCTAATAGAACCCCTCGCTTTAATTGAACTCCCAATTCAAGTAATTACTTGAATTGGAAGTGAACATTGAAAATGGAAGCGCGACTGGGGATTTATTACTGAAAATATATTTCAATTTTGGGTGTACTCGAAAATACCTTTAAAGGTAATCGAAATGGGAGGAAGGAGAAAATGATAGTCCTTGTGTGGCTCTACTAGAGGAAATATACGGTAGCTTTGGTGTGTTTTGAAAAAAAACTGATTTTACTTTTAGCAAACTCTTCAAGTAATGTCCCTTCTTTGACAGGAGCTTGTCCACGGCGACGACGATCGTTTTCGCGACGCTGACGACCATGAGGTCCTTCATGGACGAGCCGAGGTCTTGCTGCGTCGGCAGGAGAGCGAGCACGTCTTGGAGGGCGGAGCGAGTCAACTGGAACAAATGTGTGTGTGTGTGTGTTTCAAACATTTATATGCAGTGCTGAAATAGTGACTGTTTCTGAATTTGGGCCTGGGGGTTACAATGTAAAAAAAATGAACAAACTCCGGGGGTTATAAAGTGAAAAATGGCCATCCCGGGGTTACGAAGTGTTCCGGGCCTACGGACCGAGGGGGTTACAACCCTCTCATGGGCCAGACCTATTTCAGCTCTGTTTATATTGTATATAAAAGACAACTAAAAAATGCATACATATAAAAGGATATGTTGTCCAATTACTCCTACGTTCTTCTATTGA
>CALZFC010000109.1:162500-170000 GCA_945643635.1 Allodiplogaster sudhausi
GAAGATGTGAACCCCTCGTGAAAGAGCCGTGGCATAGTACCTTCCAGGAATGTTTTATGCGCTTTTATGTCCAGCCATTTCCCGTGGGGCTTTTCATGTTGTTTACAACTTGCTAAAATATTCAAGACTATCCAATTCGGTCTAATTTTGCACTACTTTGGAAACCAACTGTTCCTCGAGAATACGAAATTACGCCGTGCATTTTGATGAAATTGCACAGTGAAATTCTGCGATTGTGTGCTACTGTAATCGACATGAAGTGTTGGTACTGGCCTGCTTATTGTAGCTGCTTGCTTTTCGCCATGTCATTTCTGTCTGGCCTCTAATCTTATATATCTCTACTTTGACAGGTATCGCCAAGCGGTCGAGGAGGCCTTCTGGCAGGCGCCGACTCTCTACGCCTTCTCGTACATTCTCATCGTTCTCGGCGGCTTCATGATTGTTACGGCCTTCTTTGGTAAGCATTCAACGAGTTTCTTCTTTCTCCCCTCCCCCCCTCGCTTTCCAACAATCGGGCTCATTTTTATAGAAATACATATATACGCATGGTTAGTTCCTTTATTCCGCATTATCCCTTTCTTCTCTTTCAATTTCTATATAGCCATATGGCGGGCATCCAATTCTTCTTTCTTTATTTCTTTATTTAAATTGCTTCTTATTCTTCACATTAATGTAAGCTTCATTTTGCCGGCAAAGTCCTAAAAGTATAAGAAAAGAGTTGAAAAAGTTGAATAACTGTATATCCCTATGGTTAGTTCCTTTAATCCGCTTAATCTCCTTATTCACTCGCCTTCCAACACTAGAGCATTAATGAGAAGCACATTCGTTTTATTTTAATTTAATTTAATGTTTATGGTTTTTTTTTGCTATTCTTCACATTCATAGGTTAAGGATGTATTTGGCTGGCACAATTTTATAAGTAAAATTTTTTTTTACAAAAAATTTAATAACTTTACATGTTTATGGTTAGTTCCATTATTACTCGTAATCTCCTTTTTCCCTCGCTTTCCAGCATTCGAACCATTCTTATCTAAATACATCCTTATTCCGATGATTCTATTGAATTCTACTTCATGGAGAAAAAGTTCAATCACTTTATGATTTGCTGGACTATTCAGTTAATTTTTCTTTGTATTAAATATTAATCCGGCTTAAGGCTGCTGCGGTGCGGCCGGCTTCACCAAGATCTTTGTCGGCATCTACGTCTGCTTCCTCGTTGCCATCTTCATCGCCACCGTCTCAGCGGGCATCTTCTTGTTCTACAAGAAGGACGGGGTTTGTCTTTTCTCGAATTTTTTTACTTCTTACTATTTGCCTACTTTTGGTTACACCTTTACTTTCGATACTCATTACTTTTTGTCACCACTTACAATTGGTATTCGTCCCCCCATGTTAATTTCCTTTGTTCGCCATACTTTTGGTGCGTATTCAAAAGGCACGTCGTCATCGGATTGCAACACTCACCAAACGTATCTTCGTGTGTAAAGAGTCGGAAACTTTTATTGTTCCTTTTTTCCACTCTCTTTTTGGCAATTATGCTTGAACAAACAAAGTTGGAAGCTAATTTTTTTATTATTGCAGCTCGATGTCGAGTTATCGGATGCGCTGAACTACATGGTGCAGCACTACTACCAGGGCCCGAGCATCGTGCAAGAGAGCCTCGATCGGCTTCAGCAAGCATTCCGATGTTGTGGTAAGAGTCTCTTCTACTTACAACTAGTCATTCATTTGTCAATATTTGAATAATGCTTAATATATAATATACTTGAAGCGACAGCTATTTGTTTATTTCTTTATTTATTTGTCAACATAGCATAACGCATATTTAATTTCTTGAAGCATATTTATTCGTGAAGTTATAGAGGCATTCCAGGAACCTTAAAATCTACCGTAGTCCTAAAAAAAAGCATGTATCAATAGAGAAGCACCAAGGTACGGTGTGTTTTAAGCTTCATGGACAAGTTCTTTGAGCACAGAAACCAGTGCACACATGGTTAAAAATCTCGTTATTTCCATTTATCTCTCTCTCTCTCTCTCTCTCTCTCTCTTTCTCTCTTTCTCTCGCGCTCTCTTTCTTTCTCCCTCTCTCTCTCTCCACTTTACCCTGTTCTCAAATCATAACGTCAAACTTCTATGCATCTTTCTTTCCTTGTTGTCGCTTGGTATTCATATTTGCAGATTCCTTAATAAGCTAACAATAAATAAATAATACCCTCTCTATTTCCTATTCAATGTAAATAAATAAATAAATAAATAAATAAAGAAGTAAATAAATAAATAATACCCTCTCTATTTCCTATTCAATGTAAATAAATAAATAAATAAATAAGTAAATAAATAAATAAATAATACCCTCTCTCTATTTCCTCTTCAATGTAAATAAATAAATAAATAAGTAAATAAATAAATAATACCCTCTCTCTATTTCCTCTTCAATGTAAATAAATTCATAAATAAGTCAATAAATAAATTTATAAAACTGATCTTCTCAGGCAACGCGGGCTGCTCCGACTTCCGCGCATTCCGCCAGGACCCTCCGCGCACGTGCGACATCCGCTGCGACGGCTGCCACTATCGCATCTGGCACGCGCTCACCGTCGGCTTCTCCGCCGCTCTCGTCGTCTTCTTCTTCGTGCTGCTCATGCAGGTTGGCATTCTGGTGGTTTTTGCTAATTAATAGTTTTTTAATTACTAAAAAAAATCATCATTCATAACGGCCTTTCTGGTGTGATTTTCCCTAATTTAGATTTTTTTATTACTAAAAAAATTAATAAGAAATAACAGCGCTCTGGTGATTTTCGCTAATTAAGAAATTTTTTTTATTACTAAAAAAATCGTCATGCATAACGGCGAAAAAAATTTTAATTGCTAAAAAAATTGAAGTTTGACACTGTTTATGCTATTGTTGAGTTTCGCTAATTAAGAAGATGTTCTTTTAATTACTAAAAATATGATGTATAACAGAAGAACACTTGACAATAGTATAAACACGAAGCAAATCGAGTAAAAACTTGAGTCCGTTCAATGTGCATATATGTATGTATTCTATCGAATACGTATCGAAGAAGAAGAAGTATGAATTTGCCACTCGATTGCTCGCTCACTTCAAGTACATTGACATTTTGAAAGCTTTAACGAAACACCCCACTCTAATTGTAAGTGGAAACTCGGCTAAGGAATAATAATAAATTCTCTTTTTTTTAATGCCAATTTTTCCCTCACCATTTTCACCCGGCCTCTTCCTTCTCAGGTGGTCGCCTTCTCGTTGTCTCTGTATCTCCTGCTGCGGCCAGCCGAGCGTGTCCGCGTCCTCTACATCTCGGACCATGCGAATGCAGCGTACGAGAGCTCGACGCCGTCAACGCATCCGGTTTGAGCGCTCTCTTTCTCTTTCTCTCTCTCTCTTTCTCTCTCTCTCTTTCTCTCTCTTTCTCTCTCTCTCTTTCCCTCTCTTTCTCTCTTTCTCTCTCTCTTTCTCTCTCTCTCTTTCTCTCTCTTTCTCTCTCTTTCTCTCTATCTCTCTCTCCTTGTCTATCTCTCTACCTCTTGCTCGCTCTCTCACACTCTGCATTTCTCTCTCTCCCCTTCTGTCTTACATTTCTCTCCCTTTTTTTAAATCTCTCTTCGCTCTCTTCTCGCTATCTATTTACACTCTCCTTGGTCTCTCTCTCTCTCTCTCTTCCTCAATTTATGCGTTTTCGTCGTATTCTATCTTCCATTCTAATCCTTTTTCGCTTTTAATTAGCTTACGCTAATTTTTATTTTTTTTATTTTTTTTTATTTGCAAACTGTTTTGCGAGCACATTGTATTTCTATTTATTTTAATTTGTCTAATTTTTTTAATCAATTCTTTCCTCTGCAGGTGCCACTAACAAGAGACGTACTCGAGCGACATAATCTACCGTATGCACTACGAAAGTATCGTGCCGCGCGTAATTATCGTTACTAGTGGTCCAGCATGAAGAAGATACTGTAGACGCTGATGTCTTCTTTTTTTATATATTTTCTTTGAGAGCTCATTTAATTTTCACCTTTATTTAATGATAATCCACGATTCATACTTCACGATATGGTCTCAGGCCGTCCTATTAAGTAGTTAGTGACCCATAGAAAATTAACTTTAATAGGAAAAAAATTAATTTTAAAAACCATGACATTATCGTGTTCTTTACAGAACAATAATCTCTTTCGCTTAAACATATCTGCCACATATTGTTAGTGTCACGCACAGATTTAGTTATTTGTTATTTATTTTTGTTCTTTCCATTTATACTTCCCAATCCATGGCCATCCAGACAGATTCTTAGTGCATCGATTTTGTCGATGTCTCTGCCTTTCAAAGTCTACTTTTAGACTAGTTGAAACTATTGATCTACGTTTTTGGTCTCCAAAAATTGAATGTGCATTCAGGCTCTGTGATACTCAACACGGCAATGTGCAATATTCTCATTCTCTCTCTTTCTCTCTCTCCTCTCTCTCTCATTCTCTCTCTAATTCTCTCTCTCTCTCTCTCTCTCTCTCTCTCTCTCTCTCTCTCTCTCTTCCTTCCTTCTCTATATCTCTCTCTCTCTCTTGCGTTTTGACAAAGGCCAAATAATTATTATGCTATATTTAGAGAGCAATTGCTTCCATGTTAACTATTTATTACTTTTGTTCTTTTTTATGCTGATATGATTAGCTATTCGTGTCTTTTCTCTTGCACCATGCCATATCAACGTCATTTGCCAGCCCAACCAAACTCTCTCATGTGCTAATCTGTGTTTTGTGCTCTTCCTGTTTGTCTTTTTTTTCTCTCTCTCTTTTTATTCTCTATTTTTCCCGCCAAAACTATTATTTAAAAAAATCAAAAGTTTCTCTCACTTTTTTGTGCTCTAATTTTGTTACCGCTTTGCTCAAACAAGAGATGACGTCTTCCAGTCAATACAAGGGCTTATAAATGTCTCCGTAGTCTTTGCCCGTGCCCTTAATTCATTCACTTGGCAACAATGGGCGTCTTTCTCACTCGAACCGCGACGCGTTTCACTGGAACCGCGACGCGTCTCACTCTTACCATCGCGACGCGTCTCGCCCCGACCGCGATATATATATATATATATATGTATATATATATATATATATATATATATATATATGTATATATATTGTTGTAGTTCATTATGTGTCTAATTAACTTGTCTAATTAAGATTAATGTGGAAAATGTACTTTAAATAAGGAGAAGAAGAAAAGGAAGCAAAAACTGCGATAATAAAATGTGCTTAATGTGATGATAATAATCCTCTTTTCCTTCCGCCTCCGCAACTCTTGGTTCGGTTGTGCAGAATCGGTTGCGAGAACCGAGTGAGTGTGTCTCATATGGCCACCTTATCTCTAAAGTTACTTTGCATCACCTCAACCTACAAAAGCTATTCAATCAATGCTGAGTTTTTCGTCTGTACTCTCTTTCTCTCACATCCTGACTCTCATTATCTGTCTCTATCTGTCTCTCTCTCTCTCTCTCTCCCCTCTCCCTTTCTCGCTCTTTCTCTCAATCTCAATCTCTGCCCCCCCCAATCTTTTTTCCCTCTCCATCTCTGTCTTTTCGCTCTTCGTTTCTTCCCCCTCTCTCAGTCGCAGCCAGATTTGTCTAACTCTCTCTCTCTCTCTCTCTCTCTCTCTCCACCAATCTCTGTCTTCCGTATCAGCTGGCATTCCCCTGTTAACGTCACCACCCTTCCTTGGGAGCCCTCCACTAAACTTCCTGTCAATACAGCACAGTCTTTCATTGACGCGATCAACCCCATTTTCTTTCTGAATTACAACAAAATGCCAGAGAACTATTTCGTCACTTATTGATCTTCTGTTCCCTTTTCCCCTTTTTATCTTATCATCGCAATTTCTTTCCACGCTCTCTTACCGTAGCCTCACAAAGCACTTCCAGATAATACTGTACTTAGTTCTTGCCCTCATTGCATTTTAAGCCCGCCATTCACATTTCAAAATCTTCGCGATTTCTTGTGCCCTTCCTTTTCACCCATGCCCTTTTACCTTCTTTTTCGAGAGACTAGCTGCTTGTTAAATTGCACCAAAATTTCCCCTTTTTTTCCTTTACTTCAACTTAGAATTTATCATCAAATTCGATCTGTTTCGCCATTTCTTTCACAGAGATTGCGCCTTACTCATGGTCTCCTTTATTAATTTTTCATTGAATTTTTCTCTCCTCCCACTCATATATGTCTAAATTCAGGAGTTCGCATTTCTTCTTCGCCTATTGTATAGGAGCGCATTTTTCCCCGGTCCTTTAATTCACTTTTTTTTTTCGTCAAAGACAAGTCTTGTTCTCCTTATTTTTACGGTTATTTGTTTGCAATTCGTTTCCCCTCTTTCTCTGTCTCTCTCTCTCTCGCTTTTTTTTCTCTCTCTCTCTACTCTATCTTTCTCAAACCTCTTTCTCTATTTCTATCGCTCTCTGTCTCTCTCTCTCTCTCTGTCTCTCTCTCTCTCTCTCGTCCATTCTAATTCACCTTCTGTTGACGAGTTGCCAGCTGTTGCGTGCCATGCTCTTTAGAGAGAATGTGACAATTGAAGAGAGAGAGAGAGAGAGAGAGAGAGAGAGAGAGAGAGAGAGACAAAAGCTGCCAGAACGATTGATTGGTTTGGTTTGAATGACGCACACACGGTGAGCACACGGCGAAAAAAGAAAATGAACACAACAAAAAGTATCTTTGTCTTCTTCTTCTTTTGCTTGTTGCCGGCCATTGTTGCCAGGCCTATAGACTCTATTCTAGACTTAGTTAGACTCAATCGTGTGCCAACTCATTTCTGACCTCTCATTGTGTCAGGTTAAGGGCCCGGTTGGTGTCGTGCCGGACGAGTACACCCAACAAGAGGAACGAGGAAGACCGCTCCCCGAAAGGAGGTCGTAAGTAGATAGAAGCTCGACCCCCCCCCCCCCCCCGAACCCCTCCGATGCACGGCAGCCCCGAGAATCTTGCGCAGACGACAGCGCCATCCCTGCCACTTCTAACGCCGACGTGGCAGAGGCAGTCGAGGGTTGGTTCCTTTTTTTGATCTTATTTCTTGGCTATGTTTATTTGTTTAATAATATTACATATAGCAAAAATAAACTTCTCAGTTAACTATATAAGAACTTTTCCCTACAATCGTTTCATGGATCTGAATTTGAGTCTGGGTATTTATGTATATGTAAGTTCGAGTCTCGATTTGTAGGGAATGCCTTATATAATATAAGGCATTCCCTACAATTTCATCCTTTGGAATAGTGCTAATTGTGAAAGTGGTGAATTGGTGTCGAGTTGGTATCTTCTCGTGTGCAGTTCTATGTGTCACAAGGGTGGAATGGACAACTCTTGTGATAACTGTAGGACACTCAATTCATGCATCTATCTTTGTGGCGCACACAAAATACTTTGGATTGAATGAGCGCAAAAGTGCAGAAAAGTGCGCAGCAAAAGTGGAGGAAAAGTGTGCAGCAAAAGGTGATCCTCATACAGATACCAACA